>RJVU01057277.1:812367-824466 GCA_003731715.1 Anabarilius grahami
CCGCCCTGTGGAAGCATCTCGCCGGTCTCGTGAAGTTTCATCGAAGCTCAGCACTGGATAGCCGAATAACACTGTGAGGTAAAGTATCAGCAAACGTTTGTTTTTGACAACTGTTCTCAAGTTTATTATATATTCACAACTATTATTTATCGGTAAATGGTCTAGACGAAGTAATTGTCACCGAATATATTTATTTATTTTTATATTTGCTTGTTTTTTTCCCCTTTAAATAAGCATTAAAATCTCAGAATAACGGAGATGAAATTTAAAATTAAATTTAAAATCTAACTTTATTTTGAAATGTCTTATTTTCATAAGTAGTGCAAACACTATTATAATTTTTATATATGTGTGTATATATATATATATATATAAAAAATATAATGCTAAATCATGTTTTATGCCCTATTCCAGGTGAGACACATCCCAGTATATGCCTTAAATTTTAGTGATGATATTTTGCGTTAAAGCATTTGAATTACGACGGTGGTGTTCTTTCGTTTAGTCGTGAACTTTTCTCTGAGAACTGATTATCATGTCATATACATCAATGCTCCTCTGTCCTCTCTGTAACCGCTCAGGTCTTCCCACGGTCACTCCGGATCTCTGTGCACCAACACAGCCGCCCCAGCAGGGCCGCGGTCTCCTGCCGTGTCCCCCGAACTGCCCCTCCGCCGCCCCTCAGAGCGCGAGCCAGCCGCTGCTGCCCACCCCGTCCCACACACACACCATCAGCGCACACAATCACATGATGCCTCAGGTGAGCCGCTTCCTCTCCTCGGGCTGTGCTGTGAAGCACATTATCACACTTTCATGAGGAATTTTATAATGAAAGTGCATGTGTTTGGCGCAGTCATTGATGCTGATTGTTACTTTGTGGCGGCTTGTCATTCTGAAATGCTGCTGCTTCAAATACTGTCAGTATTCTGAGCACAGCTGAACTAATGCCAGATGTATTTTAGTTCTCAGCACTGATCTATACATGAACAGAACATTCTGCTCTAACATTTCCTCCGTTTGCGTCCCTCTAACACGATTCTTTCATCTGGTTTCCTCCTAAACGTCTCTTCCTCTGTTCTTTCTCTGTCTCTCTGCAGCCAGTGGCGTCTCTGCAGCCGTCTGCGCAGGCTGTGTCTTATTCAAACCCTTCGTGCCCTCAGGTCATCCTGCCTGTTTCTCCTTCCCAGCAGTACAACATGGTACTAGAACACTGCTCCTCTCGCTCTCCTGCATCTTTCCCTTCATTTCCCCTCATCTGTTCTCTCGGGATCTTCTTCTTTTGAGCTTGGAATAGGATGTTGTAGCTAGTAGTGAATTGTTTGGGTGCTTTTGCTGAAATTCTGCTGGTTCTGTTCAAAGTGCCTCGCATTAGATTATATTCAATACAATTACTATCAATGAAGAGATAAAAAAAATTTAAATATGACATATTTAAAATATCATATATAAATAATACTTTTTAATAATATTTAAATAAAAACACATGCATATATATGTATACAGTTCCATAAATATTTAAATAAATTAAAAAAATACACACTAATGTATATNTATATATATGTGTGTGTGTGTGTACTAATTTAAAAACAATATCTTAAAACAAAATATTTTGTAATTATGAAATATTTAACATTATATTAAATTTTTTATATATATATATGTGTGTGTGTGTATATATATAATATATATGTATGTGTGTGTGTGTATATATATATATGTGTGTGTGTGTGTATATATATACACACATATTATATATATATACATACACACACACACACACACATATATATATATATATACATACACATATACATATATATATACATACATACATACATACATACATTAGGGCTGTTAAGCGATTACAATTTTTAATCTAATTACACTGTGTGGCGATTATTTATTTAATTAATTGCAAATTAATCATCAAATTTGGAAATTACCCTAATAAGATCATTTAAAGTCGTTATTGTGTTAAATGAGAAACGCATCAAATAGATATTACAAATAGCTTTGGAAAGAAATATATTTTTTTGATTCAACATAATTTATTACACACAAACTTTTAGTGATAGATAAAATGGTGATAATGGTGGTGATTATAGGTGATAAAATGATGAACTATACATTTAATGTTTTTTTAGTTTTTTTTATCCATATTGATATATGAAAAAAAAAATTCATGAAATGATATTGTAAATAAGAAACTAAAACTGCCATTAGGTGGCGGTAAATGTCTAAATGAGTAAGTCATTGAGTCATTCATTCATTCATTCGATTTGTTCAAACAGCTGATTCATTCAGGAATTAAGTAAATGGCTCTCTTATGAATGGACCATTTGAATCATTGATTCATCCGATTGATTCGGTCAACACGCATTCATTCAGAAACGAATCACTGCTGTGTGTTCCTCTGAGATGCAGCTTTACAGGTTTAAAAACAGCTTTACAGGTTTAAAAACAGCTTTACAGGTAATCTTTTCATTGGCAAAATTGAGCAAAAACAGATAATATTGTCTAAAATATAACACAATATTAACACGTTTGCACTCATGCTTAACTATGTGATATGATATAAATATGAGAACAATATCTTTTTTGCCCTGATATCTTGAATTTGATGGTCATTCTAACTCTATTTGAATCGGGTGTAAACGTTAGACGAAACTTCACATGAGGAGCTTCATTTGTGAGTATGTCATGAACAGAGAAGCTGCACATGAAGAGCATTTCAGATCAGTCACATGTGATGTTTAATGACTATAAGGATGTTGCCTATATAGACGGGGAAGTAGCTCACTAGGAATTGAAACAGAGCCCATGTAGATCTCTCTTTCTGTCTTCAGGGTGATGAGTTGACTGCAGGTTTCGGGCAGATGTCTCTAAGCCGTCAGGGCTCCAGCGAGGCACCAGAGCCGCCCAGCCTATACCAACCTCCGCCCGCCGTATTGTCCCAGCATCCCCCTCCGCAGCCCAGCTACATCATGCCCCCGCCGCCCTCTGGATACCAGCCCGCGGCTCCACACGCACACCCGCCTCCACCGCCGCCACCTCCATCACAGCCCATCCTGCAGACCGCGCCGCCCGCTCAGGGCTACATGCAGCCGCCGCCTCCGCCTCAGCAGGTACAACACAGAACCGCTCACAAGTTTGGGTTTTTTGAAAGACATTAATACTTTTATTCAACAAGGACGCATTAAATAGATCAAAAGTGACATTAAATACATTTATAACGTTCTATTTCAAATAAATGTTGTTCTTTTGAACTTTCTATTCATCAAAGAATCCTGAAAAATAAAATGTATCACAGTTTCCATAAAAATATGAAACTGTTTTCAACATTGATAATAATCATAAATGTTTCTCAAGCAGCAAATCATCTTATTAGAATGATTAGAAGGATCATGTGACACTGAAGACTGCAGTAATGATGCTGAAAATTCAGCTTTGATCACTTTTGATACACTTTACTATATATTCACATAGAAAACAGCTGTTTTACATTATAAAAATATTTCAAAATTTTTACTGTATTTTTGATCAAATAAATGCAGCCCCCAAACTTTTGAACAGTAGTGTATTTCACAGTGCATCTCACATGCTCGCACATCTCAGTCCTGTAGCTTCACCTTCTGTGTCTCTGAATCATGTTTGTGCTGCTTTATTATCATCATCTCTCCAGTCCAGTCAGGGAACACTTAAGATTTAAAAACAAATCGCCGGCTGTGAAATGTTCATCTACAATCCCGAGGTAGCTGTAATTTCCCATGCACAATATTAGCAGACTCTCTGAAGAGAAAACAGGAAGTTGGTACAATGGTGTTAAAAAACTTTAGTTAGACAACTTAAGTGTGAGAGCGATGCAAAGTGTGATTCTTGTGGGATGTTTGTGAAGGCGTGCTGTAATCACACACACACCTTCTGTGCACATTTGTGCATCTCACTCTCGCTCCTGCAGGGTCTGCTGGGTTTGATGATGTGCAGCGGGAGAATCGTTTATCATTTATTTAATAATGTGAAAGTACAGAGCAGGATGCGTCACAAACAAATCAAGCCGAGGAAGATCCTATTTTAGGGGTGTTTGCTGTGCGTGAAGTTTAGTTATGGTTAACAAGTGATGTAAAAACTTCCCTCATTAATATAGATTTCAGTTCACTGACTGTTCATTTTCTGTGCAGCAGCTCATCAGAGATGAGAGTGTTTGCCGTGCGTCATCACACTCTCTCCTCTCTCAGATCCAGGTGCAGTATTACTCCACCGCAGGACAGTATCCTAATTCCGGCCAGCAGTACCGCTCCATCTCTCACCAGGTGTCGTTCCCCGCGCAGCGATCTCAGCCGCTGCCCCCGCCGGCTCAGCCCTCCGGTCAGTGGGACCTCACTTCCTGCTAGCTAGAACTTCTAGACAACATCATATTATCCTCCCTATAAAACAAGCTCACGTGGTTTTGGAGCTCTTCAGATTCTAGAAAGTCCATTATCACCATGCAAGTAAAAATCATGCTTTGGTAAATTATAATTATCATTAAATTATGATAGGGCCCTAATTGAGTCACAAATATGACACAAAAAGTCATAATTAAGAGGTCATGAAAATTACGTAGTAAAAGGTTTTAATGAGATAAATGTCAAAATTGGTATCGTAATTATAAGATATTTGAAATTGACAAATTGAAATTGAGTTTTAAAAAATCAAAATTATAAGATTAAAGTCAAAATTATGAAACTAAAAGGTCAAATTCATAACTTCAATTTTGATGTTTATGACGTCAAAATTCAAAGATAGTTGAATTTTACAAATCGAAATTGAGTATAAAAAGTCAACGTTATCAGATTAAAAAGTCAAAATTATGAGACGAAAAAGTCAAATTTATGACATAAAAAGTCATAAAATAGTTGAAACTGACGAATCAAAATTGTTTTTAAAAAAACATTTAAATTATGAGACTAAAATATCAAATATATGACATCGAAAGTCCTAAGATGAGTCGAAATTATGACAATGTTGTAATTATGATAAAAAAATTGTTATGAGAAAAGTCAAAGTTATGATTGTTGAAATTAAAGGGCCTCTATGTAATAATGACACCCAGTGTTAAAAATAGGTACTGCAGTCCAAATTCAAAATATTGTTTGGCCCGCCCCCCGTTGCCAGCAACAATAGGGAGCTCAATTCACAATGAAAGCTGAGGAGACTTACAAACTGTAAGCTGATGAGTTGATTTAATATGCTGTTGTTCGTAGAGATATTTAGATGGATGCAGAGGCTTTTTAGGTCAGGTAGAATCTGCGATTCTCTGACCAGTTTGTTTGTTGGTTTCCATGGCTGCAATTCGCGGTGTTTTCCAGCAACTGGCAACCTGTGATGTCGAAATACTATTGAATAAACTGGCAGCTCATGTTTCACACAGAACAAAACAAAGACAGACATTCCGACACGGAACGCACATTTTCAAAGTAGAACATCTGGCTGTAGCATTGTTTTTCTGAGGAACAAGTAGGTGAACTCAGCATGTTTCCTAAATATCTGCAAACATATCGGTATTTTTATGCTTTGTTAAAGTAAAAATCTTATATAGAGCCCCTTTAACTTATAATTATTAGTTGAAACTGACAAATCGAATTTTGAGTTAAAAAAATTAAGTCATTTGAATTTGAAAGTCATAATTATGACATAAGTCATAAGTATGAAATAAAAAATTGTTAGTTCAAGGTAGTTGAATTCTACAAATTTAAATAAGTTTAAAGTCAAAATTATGATAATGAAAAGTCAAGTATATGACATCATATTAAATTTAGTTCAAGGTAGTTGAATACTACAAATTGAAATTGTTTAAAAAGTCAAAATTAGGACATGAAATCGAATTGAGAAAATTATGATATAATGTCATAATAATAAAAAAACCCTCAAAATTGACAGTCATTATTAGATGGTTGAAATCGACAAATCGACAGTTTAAAAAGTCAAAATTATGAGACTAAAATGTGAAATTTATGACATCGAAAGACAAATCGAAATTGACAATGTTGTAATTATGATATTAAATAGTTATGAGAAAAGTCAGTTAAATTGACTCATAATTATTTGTTGAAAAAGACAAATTGAGTTTGAGTTTAAAACGTCAATTATGAGATTGAAAGACAAAATTATGACACAAAAAGTCACAATTATGAAATAAAAAAAATTAGTTAGTTCAAGGCAGTTGAAATTGACAAATCGAAATTGTAAGTTTAAAGTCAAAATTATGGAATTGAAAAGTCAACATTATGATAATGAAAAATCTGATTTTTTTCCTTATAATTTTGACCTCATAATTATGGCTTAGTATGTCATAATTTTGATGTTTTATGTCTTTTCAAGTCATAATTATGAATTACTAAATAACCCTCTACGGACACACTGAAGTGTGAAGGGAAAGTGGCAGTTCTGTCGACTCTTGACCATTGCTAAAGCATGATTTTTTTTTCTTGTGTGGACTGAATGGGCTTCCGTCCGTCTGTCTCAGAAGACTCCTGCCATTTTTATGCTCTCTTATATTGATGTTTCATATTAAAGTTCATTGATTCGCTCTGAACGACTCCCTCATGAGCGGTTTGAAGTCTGATGTGCTTTTGTTTTGTGCGAGCAGCTCCGCTCCAGCCCATGATGACCAGTCAGCAGCCTGCGTACCAGGGTATGATGGGAGTACAGCAGCCGCAGAGCGCCAGTATGATGAGCACACAGCGCACGGGCATGAACGGACAGATGCAGAGCATGATGGTCCAGTACCCCCCCATGCCCTCCTATCAGGTGTGTGTGCATGCATGTGTGTGTGTGGGTGGATGCGTGTGCATCTGTGACTGACAGCTCCACCCGTGTGCCGTCGCAGGTTCCTGTAGCCAATGAGAGTCAGTCTGTGGTGCAGCAGCAGTACCAGCAGCCCGTCATGGTGCCCGTCAGCCAGTCAGTACAGGGAGCCATGCCGACTGCCACGCCCATGCCCGTCTACTACAGTGTACTGACACCCACACAACAGAACAGCACAAGGTACACACACGCTAACGCTAGCCAATCATAGCAGTGGCCGTTTACTGACGAGTCTTAAAGGAGCCGCGTCTTAAAAACAGATAATTTCAGACAGAATGAAGGTTGAAAATAATAATTTTTCCACATACATGATCAAAATAAATCTATTAAAGGTGCAGTAAGCGATTTTTGAGAAAAGTTATTTAAAATCACCAAAATAAACACGCCCCTACCCAAAATGACCACACCCCATCTCGATGGCTCCGTCCCAAAATGTACAAACCTGCTATGCAACATAGGCACCTCCCCCCTAATGAGTGAACACGCCCCTTACTGCTGATTGGCTACAAGTGTGTTTTGGCACTAAGTCCGATTGACTTTCAACAGCGTTTATCAGAAATCGCTTACTGCACCTTTAAATCAGTAATATGAATAATATGAATTTTGACATATATTAAAAAACGCTGAATGGAGACGGCAAGATGCGGATAAAATCTTAAAATGTGCATACAAAAAGTATGCTATATCATTTTTTTTATTCAATAAAAAAATGTGCGCATAAACCATGATGGGGAACAATAAATCCCTTGATGTGCAACAACTTTGCCTCAGCAGAGGCTGTGATTGGATAACTGGACTAACCAGCAGACCAATCGCATCGCAGCATCTCAAATGATGGTTTGGTGGTTCTGAAACACCTGAGTCAAAGTCTGACATCACAATGATTTGGTTTAATTTCTTCCAGAAGCGTCTCACATGATTGCGTTCCCAAACACCAGCATCCGAACGCACGAGAACATGAAAGTTTCCTAGGAAGTGATGATTTTGTCTTTAACACATGGGATGGAAACGCTGCTTTATTCGCCATCCCTATTCCTGTGTGTGTGTGTGTGTTTCAGTCCATCTGTGGGTTACCTGCAGCCGCCCACTTCAGATCAGTACCAGATGACCCAGTCTGCCTCACCCTGCAGCCCACAGCCAATACAACAGCAGTATTCAGGTATCCCACAACCACCCTGGACACATGCATGCTACAGCATTCATACTGTTACCTAAAACTGCAATTAAAACAAAAACTACTAAAAATAAATAAAGCTGAAAGAAAATAAAATATTACATCAAAAACCTACTTTAAAAAAATAGAAAGGTTTCCTTGATAACTAATTAAAATAAGTTTAAGTTGAAAACTTTATATTTAATATTACATGGAAATATAATAAATATAATGGAAAAACTTAGCAACATTCCTCATTTTTGCTGAAATGAGTTGAAGTGAAACTCAAACTTAATAAAAGTAAAGCTTAAAAAAGACATTTAAAAAAAACTAAAAGTTGCAAAAGCACAAAACAAAATTAATAAAAATTAAATCTAAAACTGAAAACGTAACCCTAACTGGAAAAAAAGCAGATTCAAAATATTAATAAATACTGAAGTAGTTTTAATACTATACTATAATACTAATATAATACAGAAAAGCACCATGATCATCGTGAACAATATATTAACTACAATTTACAAATAATTCACCCATTGTAAATAAATATCTGCATTATCTGCCCAATAGCTAAACATTTACCAATATTTAAATCATTAAATCATGCCCCTATTGTGCTATTTTAAAGGTTCCTAATTTTGCTTTGGCGCTTGGAGGTCAAAGAACACTTTAATTTTCTCATAATATCCTCTGCAGCATCAGCTCTTTTCTCACAGTATCTGAAACACTTCGATCAAGGATTCGGTCTCTCTAAACTCCGCCTTTCTGAGAGCTGCTCTGCTCCGATTGGTCAGACAGCCCAGTCTGCTGTGATTGGTCTTAAACCAAATGCGTTTATTATTATATCTGAATCTCAGCACTTGATACACAGGGATACGAACAGTAACAGGTTTCCCGTATCAATCTCATCAAAGTGGCAAAAGCAAAGCAGACGCTGTTGGCCGGCACCCTATGAAAACCTTAGGCTGGCATTATGCAAATTACCTATATAGGTTGAGCAGGAAGTGAGACTGAATTACTGACGACTCGTTTCAGTTCAGAATCAAATTTATCTGCACTTTGATCTTTGGAACTTTGCAGACCTTTTAGATTCATAAACAGCAGTATTATACACTACATGAAAGATAATATCTGAAAAAGCATAATCGGCCACTTTAAGAGTAGTTTTCCTTTGTTATCAGAACTCTATCTAGTTTATTTTGAATTCAGAGTGATGGACACATTTGTGTTGATGTGTTGTAGGGGTCCCGCCTCCCGGTCCCAGTGTCATGGTTATGCAGCTCAGCGTTCCTAATGGACCGCAGCCTACCCAAAATGCTTCACTGGTGCAATGGAACCCCTGCAAGTACTATAGTGTGGAGCAGAGACCCAGCAAACCCGAGCACCAGGTATATATTTCACAGTATTTTTGGCTACATTTGTGAATGCATTTGATCCATCAGGATGACTGACATTCTAATCATCATATTTTGTGTGTGTGTGTGTGTGTGTGTGTGTGTAGGTCAGCACTCAGCTCAGCAGCCCGCTGGCGTCTCCCACACAGTCTCCTGCACCCTCTCCGTCTGGCAGTGTGAACACCGTGTGTCCGGGTCTCGGCCCGCTGCCTCTAATCTCACAGTTCCCTCGGCCCGGTGGGCCAGCACAAGGTACACGCGCTCATTACTACATTAGACACATCTACAAGAGATCAAATCTGACATTGTGTGTGTGAACAGGCCTTGACATGGACTAATTTTTCTGTCCACACTGAAAGCAAAAAGCTGCACAGCAAAATCACAATCAATCAGAACCATAGACTAAAAATATCTTTAAAACATTTAAAACAGATTAAAACATCTTGAGCTAATTGCAAAGTGTGTGCAAAAGTGTGCGGGCCGATAGTGTGCGGGTGAGTATGTGCGAGAGTGTGCAGGACGATATTGCTCGTGCGAGAGAGAGTGCAAGAGCATGCGGGACGATAGTGTCCGTGCAAGAGCATGCGGGATGATAGTGCTTGTGCATGAGTGCGTGGGCGAGAGTGTGCAAGAGTGCGGGTGAGTGTGTGTGAGAGTGTGCGGGCAAGTGTGTACGAGAATGCGTGGGCGAGAGTGTGCGGGACGATAGTGCACGGGCGAGAGTGTGCGGGACGATGGTGCACGGGCGAGAGTGTGCGGGACATTAGTGCACGAGCGAGAGTGTGTACGAGTGTGCGGACGAGAGTGTGTACACGAGAATGTGCGGACGAGAGTGCGGGTGAGTGTGAAAGAGTGTGCGGGACGATAGTGCGCGGGCGAGAGTGCGGGACAATAGTGCACGAGCGAGAGTGTGCGGGCGAGTGTGTAAGACTGCAGGGCGATAGTGCACGAGCGAGAGTGGGTACGAGAATGTGCGGACGAGAGTGTGCGGGTGAGTGTGAAAGAGTGTGCGGGACGATAGTGCACGGGCGAGAGTGTGCGGGACAATAGTGCACAAGCGAGAGTGTGTGGGCGAGTGTGTAAGACTGCGGGGCGATAGTGCGCGGGCGAGAGTGCGGGACGATAGTGCGTGTGTGGGTGAGTGTGCGGGCGAGTGTAAGAGAGTGTGCGGGACGATAGTGCGCGGGCGAGAGTGTGCGGGCGAGTGTACGAGTGTGTGCGGGCGAGTGTGTGTGAATGTGTGGGGTGATAGTGCGCGGGCGAGAGTGTGCGGGTGAGTGTGTACGAGAATGTGCGGACGAGAATGTGTGTACGAGAGTGCTGGTTAGTGTGCAGGACGATAGTGCTCGTGCGAGTGTGTGCAAGAATATGCGGAACAAGAGTGCACGGGCGAGTGTGTGTGAGATGATAGTGCGAGAGTGCGCATGCAAGATTGCGCGGGTGAGTGTGTGCAAGAATGTGGGACGAGAGTATGCGTGCAAGTGTGTACGAGAGTGCATGGACAAGAGTGTGTGAGAGTGTGCAGGACGATAGTGCACGGGCGAGAGTGTGCAGGACGATTGTGCGTGGACGAGAGTTTGCAGGACGATAGTGCTTGGGCGAGAGTGTGCGGGCGAGTGTACGAGAATGTGCGGGTGAGTGCAAGAGTGTGCGGGGCGATAGTGCGCAGGTGAGAGTGTGCGGTGAGTGTGCAAGAGTGTGCGGGGCGATAGTGCGCAGGTGAGAGTGTGCGGTGAGTGTGCAAGAGTGTGTGGGGCGATAGTGCGCAGGTGAGAGTGGGCGGTGAGTGTGCAAGACTGTGCGGGGCGATGGTGCGCAGGTGAGAGTGGGCGGTGAGTGTGCAAGACTGTGCGGGGCGATGGTGCGCAGGTGAGAGTGTGCGGTGAGTGTGTATGAGTGTGTGGGATGATAGTGCTTGTGCACACTTGGGCGTGCAAGAATATGTGGAACGAGAACACGTGGGCGAGAGTGTGCAAGAATGTGCGGGGCGACGAGAGTGTGCGGGGCGAGTGTGTATGAGAATGCGCGGGGCGAGTGTGTATGAGAATGCGCGGATGAGAGTGTGCGGGTGAGTGTGCAAAAGTGTGCAGGGCGATAGTGCGCGGGTGAGAGTGTGCAGGACGATAGTGTGTGGGCGAGTGTGTACGAGTGCGCGGACGAGAGTGTGCGGGTGAGTGTGTATGAGTGAGCGGGATGATAGTGCTTGTGCACACTTGGGTGTGCGAGAGTGTGCAAGAATATGTGGAACGAGAGTGCGTGGGCAAGAGTGTGCAAGAATGTGCGGGATAAGATTGTGCAGGACGAGTGTGCGGGCAAGTGTGTGCGGGACGATAGTGCGCTGGCGAGAGTGTGCGGGCAAGGNGTGCAAGAGTGCTGGTGAGTGTGCAGGACGATAGTGCTCGTGCGAGTGTGTGCAAGAATATGCGAAACGAGAGTATAGAGGCGAGTGTGTACAAGAGTGTGTGCGAGAGTGTGCTGGCGAGAGTGCGGGCAAGAGATTGTGCTGGCGAAAGTGGGCGAGAGTGCACATGCTTGTGTGTGAGTCGCACTGCCCCAGTGACCTGATGCTGTTGCCGTTGACCTTCACTGAGTGTGTGTTTGTGTCTCAGCAGATGGGCGCTACTCTTTACTGGGGCAGCCGCTGCAGTACAGTCTGTGTCATCCTCCCATCATGCACAACCACAACCAGTCCTCTTACAGCTCCCA
>RJVU01057277.1:835786-847415 GCA_003731715.1 Anabarilius grahami
ATTTATAATAATTATTATTTGTGTTATTTTAAATAATATAAATATTTAAAAACATAAAATAAAAAATGATATTAAATAATTAGAATTTATTATTATTAATAATCTGTAGCTCAGACGAACCGCACTGATCCGGTGTACGAGACGCTGCGCGTCGGTGTCATCATGGCCAACAAGGAGCGGAAGAAAGCGTCAGAAGACAAGAAGAACGTGAGCATGAAAACACTTTCACAAAAACTAACTAATATAAATCTATGAGGCTAACAGATCATATTCATACGTTTATATGAACCGTAAACATTCACACATTACCAGATGATGATGATGATGATGGAGGAAGAGGAGACACAACCGAAAGCAGAGGAAGGTGCTGATGAAGGAGGTACAGAACATGTGAAATATGAGCCGATTCATCTGAATGTTGTTAATATCTGGTGATTTTTAGTTGAATTCTCTGTTTGTGATGAATGGAGAACAGAAGATGTAAACGCTCTTCATCTTTACTCTCTGTCCAGCAAACCAAGAAGAAAAGAAAGACAAAGCAGCAGCAGACGACAAGGTCAGAGATCAGATGATGATGATGATGATGATGATGATGAACGTCTCTCATTGATCAGCACTTGTTCAGCGTTCTTTCCTCTTTTGTGTCTGTTTGTTTCAGAATAAGAAGCTTCAGCCGGGTAAACTGGGCGTCTTCTCTCAGTCTCATTATTATCTCGCCCTGTATCGCTTCAAAGCCATAGAGAAGGACGACCTGGACGTGCAGTGAGTCTCATCTAGCACATCTGTATCTATACACATCATCATCTGTCACCTCTGTGTGATTCATCCGTCTCTGTGTTTGTGTCCTTCAGTCCAGGAGATCGAATCACTGTGATCGATGATTCTAACGAGGAGTGGTGGAGAGTGAGTGATTCACTGATTCACGCTGAACTCACCAAAAACAACATTTACAAGCATTTATTATAATATATGATATACTGTTCAAAGGTTTGGGGTTGGTAAGATTTTTGAAAGAGTCTCTTCTGCTCATCAAAGCTGCATTTATTTGATCAAAAATACAGAAAATTGTGAAATATTATTACGATGTAAATCAGCTGTTTTCTGTGTGAATATATAGTAAAGTGTAATTTATTCCTGTGATCAAAGCTGAATTTTCAGCATCATTACTCCAGTCTTCAGTGTCACATGATCCTTCAGAAATCATTCTGATATGATGATTTGATGCTCAAGAAACATTTATGATTATTATCAATAGTGAAAACAGTTGAAATAGAATCTTTTGTAAAATTATAAATGTCTTTACTGTCACTTTTGAAAAAAAAAAATCCCAAACTTTTGAACAGTAGTGTGTTCACTGCAAAAAATGCTGTTCTTACTTAGAATTTAGAATTTAGAATTGTTTCCAGTCCAAATATCTAAAAATTCTTAGATCAAGAAGCATTTTCTTGACAAGTAAAAATTATTTTCTTGTTTTTAAGAAAAATAAGTCAAAATTAAGTGAGTTTTTCCTTAAAACAAGCAAAATAATCTGCCAGAGGGGTCAGCAAAATAATCTTTATCCAAACTGAAAACAAGATTATATATCTTATTTTTGGTTTGATATAAAATTATTTTGCTGACCCCACTGGCAGATTATTTAGCTTGTTTAAGGAAAAACTCACTTAATTTTGACTTATTTTTTCTGAAAATTTTTACTTGTCAATTTAAGAACTTTAAGATATTTTGACTAGAAACAAGATGACAACTCTACACTGCAAAAAATGCTGTTCTTACTTAGGATTTTTGTCTTGTTTCTAGTCAAAATATCTTTAAAGTTCTTAAATCAAGAAGCATTTTCTTGACAAGTAAAAATTATTTTCTTGTTTTCAGGAAAAATAAGTCAAAATGAAGTACGTTTTTCCTTAAAACAAGCAAAATAATCTGCCANATATATGATATACTGTTCAAAGGTTTGGGGTTGGTAAGATTTTTGAAAGAGTCTCTTCTGCTCATCAAAGCTGCATTTATTTGATCAAAAATACAGAATATTGTGAAATATTTTTACAATGTAAATCAGCTGTTTTCTATGTGAATATATAGTAAAGTGTAATTTATTCCTGTGATCAAAGCTGAATTTTCAGCATCATTACTCCAGTCTTCAGTGTCACATGATCCTTCAGAAATCATTCTAATATGATGATTTGATGCTCAAGAAACATTTATTGTGTACAATATTTTTTTTCAGGATTCTTTGATGAATAAAAAGTTCGAAAGAACAGCGTTTATTTGAAATATAATCTTTTGTAACATCTTAGATGTCTTTACTGTCACTTTTGATCAATTTAATGCATCCTTGGTGAATAAAAGTATTAATTTCTTTAATTTCTTTTCAAAAAAATAAAAATAAAAATTCTTACTGACCCCAAACTTTTGAACGGTAGTGTATAATGCTACAGAAGCTTTGTGTTTCAGATAAATGCTGTTCTTTTGAACTTTCTATTCATCAAGGAATCCTGAAAAATAAAATGCATCACAGTTTCCACAAAATTCAAAAAACAACATTTACAAGCATTTAAAGCACTTATTATAATATATGATAAACTGTTCAAAAATTTGGGGTTGGTAAGATTTTTTTGTAAGATTTACAAACGGTTTCAATTAATGGAGCTTCAAAGAGCCAAACAAAGATGAATAACTAAAAAAAAAGACACTAGTCAAACAAATTGGATAAAATGACTTTTTTAATGACTTAATAAATACATTTTAATAAATAAAATTAGTTTTGACAGAAAGAAGATATATATATATATGCACACACTACTGTTAACAAGTTTACTTGCAGTAGGAGTTTTAAAAATATTTTTGAAAAGTCTCTTCTGTTCACCAAAGCTGCATTTATTTGATCAAAAATACAGAAAAATGTTGAAATATTTTTACAATGTAAATCAGCTGTTTTCTATGTGAATATATAGTAAAGTGTAATTTATTCCTGTGATCAAAGCTGAATTTTCAGCATCATTACTCCAGTCTTCAGTGTCACATGATCCTTCTAATCATTCTAATATGATGATTTGCTGCTCAAGAAACATTTATGATTATTATCAATGTTGAAAACAGTTGAAATAGAATCTTTTGTAAAATTATAAATGTCTTTACTGTCACTTTTGAAAAAAAAAAACTCAAACTTTTGAACAGTAGTGTGTTCACTGCAAAAAATGCTGTTCTTACTTAGAATTTTTGTCTTGTTTCCAGTCCAAATATCTAAAAATTCTTAGATCAAGAAGCATTTTCTTGTTTTTAAGAAAAAGAAGTCAAAATTAAGTGAGTTTTTCCTTAAACAAGCAAAATAATCTGCCAGTGGGGTAAGCAAAATAATCTTTATCCAAACTGAAAACAAGATTATATATCTTATTTTTGGTTTGATATAAAATTATTTTGCTGACCCCACTGGCAGATTATTTAGCTTGTTTAAGGAAAAACTCACTTAATTTTGACTTATTTTTTCTGAAAATTTTTACTTGTCAATTTAAGAACTTTAAGATATTTTGACTAGAAACAAGATGACAACTCTACACTGCAAAAAATGCTGTTCTTACTTAGGATTTTTGTCTTGTTTCTAGTCAAAATATCTTTAAAGTTCTTAAATCAAGAAGCATTTTCTTGACAAGTAAAAATTATTTTCTTGTTTTCAGGAAAAATAAGTCAAAATGAAGTACGTTTTTCCTTAAAACAAGCAAAATAATCTGCCAATGGGGTAAGCAAAATAATCTTATTTCAAACCAAGAATAAGCTATATAATCTTGTTTTCAGTTTGGACTAAGATTATTTTGCTTGTTTTCAGGAAAAACTTACTTAATTTTGACTTATTTTTCCTGAAAACAAGAAAATAATTTGTACTTGTCAAGAAAATGCTTCTTGATTTAAGAACTTTAAGATATTTTGACTAGAAACAAGACAAAAACTCTCAGTAAGAACAGCATTTTTTGCAGTGTTAAAGGGTTATTTCACCCAAAAATGAAAATTCTGTCATTAATTCCTCACCTTCATGTCGTTCCACACCCGTAAGACCTTCGTTAATCTTCAGAACACAAATTAAGATATTTAAGAACACATGCTGGACGTTTCTAAACTCATTCTGCAGTAATGACTTCACTACTTTAAATTCATTCATAACTGAATACTGATTTTATCCACATTTCAGGGTAAGATTGGGGATCGATCAGGGTTTGTTCCGGCCAACTACATCATCCGTGTGCGATCAGGAGAGAGAGTTTACAAAGTGACGCGCTCCTTCGTGGGAAACAGAGAAATGGGACAAATAACGCTGAAAAAAGACCAGGTGTACAAAACATTCAGTGTTACAGTAAAATGATTTATGCACTATTATAGGATTTATTTTTTAGCTTTAATTTATTTTTATTCCAGTTTTAGTTTTATCAAATTTAATATTTCATCTTAAGCCTTGGTTTTTCTTCTAGTATTGTTTTATATTTTATTTTAACAAAACAGTTTTTAATAGTTTTAGGGTTAGGATTAACAATAACAACACTTGTCGTTGCAATGCAGTTCTGTCACGTTCACGTATCAAATTCACACGTCTTGCTCTTGATCTGCACAGGAAGTGTGTTTGCGTGAGCACAGGAAGTGAATATTCATTGTCTGTTGTATCCTTTTGTTCTGGTTCGCACAGATTGTGGTTAAGAAGGGCGACGAGGTGAACGGATATCTGAAGGTCAGCACAGGACGCAAGCTCGGCTTCTTCCCTGCCGACATCTTACAGGAGATCTGAGTGTGTGTGTGTGTGTGTTTACATGCCATACAATGTTTCTTGAGCATCAAATCATCATATCAGAATGATTTCTGAAGGATCATGTGACACTGAAGACTGGAGTAAAGATGCTGAAAATTCAGCTTTGATCACAGGAATAAATTACACTTTACTATATATTCACATAGAAAACAGATATTTTACATGGTAAAAATATTTCAGTATTTTACTGTATTTTTGATCAAATAAAAATACTATATTTCTGGTTTAGTGTTGATGGTCTGATGAGACTGTGGCCTCCTCTCTGTCTGTCAGCGTCGTCCTCGTGTCAGTCGTGCTGTAGTGTTGAGGGCTCTGTGTGCCGCTGTGCAGCTGTCAGCGAGGCTGGCACTCGTACCCGCTAAGCTTCAGCGCTCGCATGATCGGCCAACAGCAGCCCCCGTCAGATACGGGTCACTTCCTGTTGATGGCAGACGTCACGGCGCTGAGGACAGGGGCGGCGTGACATCAGATTGGCCGTGTTATAGTTCACTTCTGACCTCTGTCAACCGCAGACGTCTCATGAAGCTCAAACTGAGGAATGCAGAGGAGACGGAGACGCTCAGATCATTCAGTTCTGATCAGCTCTAGAACTGTTTTAGCTGATGAGATGAACTGACGAGATCATTATAAACATGAATCGTGAGTTACAATATTTGATTAGAAGTAAAAACCTTGAGCTCTTTTCCAGTTTGATTTCAGTTTCCATGGTTACAGTGACAGGTCTTATGATGGATGGATGGATAGACAGATAGATAAATAGATGGATGGATGGATGGATGGATGGATGGACGGATGAATAGATAGACATACAGACAGACAGACAGACGGATAGACAGATAAATAGACAGACAGACACAGACGGATAGATAGATAAATAGACAGACACAGACAGATAGATAAATAGACAGATAGATAGATAGAAAGATAGACAGACAGATAGATAGATATATAGATAGATAGATAGATAGATCAACAGACAGATAAATAGACAGACAGACAGACAGACAGACAGACAGACAGACAGACAGACAGACAGACAGACAGATAGATAGACAGACAGACAGACAGACAGACACATAGATAGATAGATAGATAGACAGACAGACAGACAGACTGTCATTCTTCATTTTATGGAGAAAATCAATGTTTTTTTCTTCCACACTGAACGGAGTGACTCTATTTCAACAATATTTTCCAATATCACTTTTATCTCTCCAGTGTTTGAGTCCATTCAGCACAAGCGTTACGCTCGTCTCCAGCAGATGTCACTAATGCCCCTCGTTTCTACAGTCTGACCTCTGCTCGCTCGCTCTCTCTCGTTCTCTCAGCATCAATACTTTAACACTGTCTTTTGTTTGGATTCTGACAGTAACATCTCCCATCATGCAGTGCAGAGATTTCAGTGTTTGCCAGCTGAAGCCGATCTCACAGTCAGTCTCCAACTCCATCTGCACTGATTCTCGGTTACAGATGTTCAGTGTTACGGATGAATGTGACGTCACTATATTCATATAATGAGCTGGAGAATGATGCATTGAGACCTGTTACAATCACATTCATGTTCCTCATAATCTTGAATCAGAATCTCTTCTCTGATGACGGGGGCGGGGCAACCTGTCACTCACATGAGATCCACCAATAGCAAACCACAACTATCCAATCAATTCCCCGCAGACAAAATCAAGCCCCGCCCTACATTTGTTCTTGTTTGAGAAGCGTTTCACTCAGATATACGTCACTATAGCAAAGAAAAGACAGTTTCATGCCGGCTTTAAGGCCACAATCATGTTCAGAACATTGTTCGATTGATGGAAACCTGTTTGAAAACAGTTATTTTTGCAAACTGTTTGCTGATGCTAGTGACAGAAAAAAAAACACGAAAATATATTGCACAGAATGTGATAAAACACACAGCGGTTGTTGCTTCTGATGGGTTAAAAGCCTTTCCGTCTCCTCTGGCTGTGTATTTATTGACTCAAAGCCCTATATTTCATCTTATTTGTGTAACACAAATTTACCCCGGTGCATGATGGGTAAGATTTTTATAGCAATCAGCCACCTGATTGCATTCAGAGCTCATCTGTCCTTTGATGCTCCAAATCACATTACGCTTCAGAAGTAGACTCATCCATCTCCACCTTTAGACTTTGAGAAATGCTGCAAATGTGGTTAAAAAATAATGGATTAAAAGTGTGTTTCAGTGGCCGTGTGCCCGATCGAGCTGATATTGATTGGACACATTGTTTCAGCCTCTCATCTGCGCCATTACGGTCACTACTTTCCTTTTTCCCCCTCGCTTTCGCTTCTCAAAGACGTGAAAATACATTTGGACATCAAGGCCGGAAATGAGAAATCGTCACGTGTCTTCGAGCCTGTGGCATTATCGCCGCTCTTTGTGCAGGAGCGCATGTGTTTTTGTCGTCTTCTGTCTATTTTGCTCTTTATTTCAACCCCCCCGTCTGTCTGTGTGTGTGTGTTTTTTTTTTTTTGCGAAGCTCGTCTGTAATGGTTTAATCTATGAGGCATAATATTGAATCTCTGACAAGGCTCTTTGGGAAATCGTGGAAGAATAACTGTTCTTATTCTGTCTCATTTTTCACCAGCGCTGAATTCAATTATCTAATATGATTTGTATGCTTATTAATCTTCATTATTCATAGATTCTCAATGGCTTTGCAACGTGGGCAAGTTAACGATATTTCCGTGGTTTTTATGTAGTGAGGTGATGAAATTGAGTTTCATTAGATGACGGCGGCCCAGGGTTGTTGTTGTTCGGTGTCTGGTCCGTCTGTCAGTCATGTGACTCACCTGAAGTCCAAACTGACACTCAAAACAATGTGATGATGGCACGCTGTCACACTCGTCAAGGACGACAGCGACTCCGAGACAAAGAGAAGTTTCCCTCTGTTCTCTCGCCTCTCTCTCTCTCTCTGTCTGTTTCAAAGTAGGCCTGTTTTTTTGCATCAAATATTGCTGAAGAATCAAATAAACACACACATACAAACAAAAGCATATAGCCTATATCAGTAATTCTTAAAGTGTGGTCCGCGGACCACTAGTGGTCCGCCATCGCCCCCTAGTGGTCCGCGAAAAGATGACCTAAACTAGGCAAGTGTTTATAAAATCGTCACCACCTCAGTTTTAAACTAATGGCTCTTTGGAATGGCATTAAGTGGGACCTAGGCTGTTACAGTATGTTTAATTGACCCTTCGTCGGGAGTTTGATTGACAAGCGATCTAACCAATCAGAACGCCGCATCCGCCATTTTGTCCGACAAAGCAGCCAGTAGTTAGAAGAGTAACCTCGGTGGAGTTAAACTTGGAAAATTGTGTATATTGACGTCTTTCCGCGTTTGAAACAACATTCATTCTCATGTTCATTCATGTTTATTTGATGTTATAAATGGACTAGTAGGAAGAGATGATCGGTTTACGAGCCTCTTGAGCTGACGCGCTACAGCAATCTGTCACNACACACACATACAAACAAAAGCATATAGCCTATATAAATGATATTATTCTTCATTTGTGTATATGGCATAAAATGTGTACTAAATTATAAATGCATATATACAGAAGCATTCAAAAGGTTTGTAATGTTTTGAAAGAAGTCTACTGCAGTTATTTGATCAAAAATACAGTAAAAATTGTGAAATATTATTACAATTTAAAATAACTGTTTTCTATGTGAATATACAGTAAAGTGTAATTTATTCCTGTGATCAAAGCTGAATTTTCAGCATCATTACTCCAGTCTTCAGTGTCACATGATCCTTCAGAAATCATTCTGATATGATGATTTGATGCTGAAGAAACATTTATGATTATTATCAGTGTTGAAAACAGTTATTTTTTGTGGAAACTGTGATACATTTTATTTTATTGGGATTCTTTGATAAATAAAAAGCATTTATTTGAATCTTTCGTAACATTATGTCTTTTCAGTCACTTTTGATTTTGAACCGAAATAAATGTTCATAGTTTCACAATAAATAGACTATCAGCTCTTTCAGAAAATATGTGCAGAAAAAGTACCTTCAGATAATTTGGAGCAGAACCCTCAAAAGAACCACATTTGTGACTTATACACCGATAAAAGCTGCATATTACTACATTAAAAGACAAACGCACACACTTACATGCAGAATCTGCATTTTTACAATGTAATTATTTATTTTTTGCACATTTTTCTTCATTGAATGTTTAAAATTGGCATGACCGTGAAGTCTTTTCTTCACTATTGTGCCGTATATCTGAGTGAAATGCTTTACAAACAAGAACAAATGTAGGGCGGGGCTTGATTTTGTCTGTGGGGAATTGATTGGATGGTTGTGGTTTGCTATTGGTGGATCTCATGTGAGTGACAGGTTCCCCCGCCCTCATCATCAGAGAAGAGAAGATGTTCTGATTCAAGATTACAAGACACATCAAAGTCAAAGTTTATTTATAAAGCACTTTTTTAAAAACAGCAAAGTGCTGTACACACATAAAGAATAAAAATATATCATTTATATTTTTATTCTTTTATGTGTGTACAGCACTTTGACAACAGTCAACAACACAATAAAGACAATAAAACAATAACATGAATTTAAAAACTTTTGATAATTCATTTATAATAAACAATGCAAAAGTTGTCCATTTTGATTTCATGAAGACTTTAAAGCATTAGTTCACTTCAGAATTAAAATTTCCTGATAATTTACTCACCCCCATGTCATCCAAGATGTTTATGTCCTTCTTTCTTCAGTTGAAAAGAAATGAAGGTTTTTGAGGAAAACATTCCAGGATTTTTCTCCATATAGTGGACTTCACTGGGGTTCAACGGGTTGAAGGTCCAAATGTCAGTTTCAGTGCAGCTTCAAAGAGCTCTACATGATCCCAGACGAGGAATAAGAGTCTTATCTAGAGAAACCATCGGACATTTTCTAAAAAAAATAAACATTATAGACTTTTTAACCACAAATGCTCATCTTGCACTGCTCTGTGATGCTCCACGCATTACGTAATCATGTTGGAAAGGTCACGCGTTACGTATGTGGAAGTACCGCGGTAGGGCGAAAAACTCATGAAATCTCAATTTCTCCTCCAACTTCAAAATCGTCCGACGTCGTTGTTTTACCTTTTCTTGTAAAGGCCGTTTGACTTTGTCTTTGAACGTTTGCATTGTAAACACTGGATCGGTACTTCCACCTATGTCACGCGTGACCTTTCCAACATGATTACGTAATGCGTGGAGCATTTGTGGTTAAAAGTATATATATATATTTGTTTTTTTTGAAAATGACAGATAGTTTCTCTAGATGAGACTCTTATTCCTCGTCTGGGATCATGTAGAGCTCTTTGAAGCTGCACTGAAACTGACATTTGGACCTTCAACACGTTGCTAACTGTTGAAGTCCTCTATATTCTTTTTAAAAGACATTTTTCTTTCTTTCTTTCTTTTTTTGTTACTTTATTTTTGTTCAGTATATCATTTATAGTATCATGTTATTTCACCGCTCAATGTCGAGTGTAGCAGGAGCTCAAGCGGTTGAGAATCCGTGCAGTGAATGAAAAGACTGATGATCAGCGAGAGCGACTGACAAACACATCCTGATGCTCCGGGATTATTTAAGCTATTACAGCGGTATATAATTAAACAAAGTAATCGAGTGTACAGTCGGCTGAGAGGAAGACAAGCACTTGAAAAGCTCTGAACACACACACACACACAGACGGAGGTTCAGATGGCCTTTAGGGACGGAGGGCTGGAGAGGAAGCTTCAGGGTTGGGAGCAATTAGAGTGTCAGACTCCGAAACACACACACACACACACACACCTGTGCGTGTTTGGGGGCCCGTGGCCCCTGGGGACGCTGGTGAGAGTGTGTGTGACAGCGTGAGCGATCATCGTCATTAGCATTATTTATTCTCTAAGCACAGGCTCACTGCAGGGCCGCACTAATAGAATTCACGAATTACAATGAGCGTCTGTGTGCGTGTGTGTGTGTGTGTGTGTGCGTGTGCACGAGTCTCTCACACACCTCACAACCTGTCAGCGTACTCCAGATCCAGCATGCTGAGCTGATCTTCATGTGTCAGTGTTGTGAGTCGTCTTGTATCTGTCTGTATTTAAGGTCACAGATTTTCATTTGGATTCAGTTCCAGAGCATTTTGTATGCTGAGATCTTTTTCTCCTGTCAGAAACATGCTTCGCACTATTGCAAATGAGTGAGTTGCTTTACTGGAGTTTTTGTGTTACTGCTGCAATATCAAACTTTAAAAGGCCGTTTCCTTCAGATGTCCTGTGCATGAAGGCCCGTCCTCACCAAACGTACGATATCATTGTGTTTATTCTCAGTTTTGTCGTCTGTCGCTTTAAATGCTCAAGCTTTTTAAAGCAGGATGGATTCTGATTGGCTGTCGATGTTTTTATCGTTCAACAAATTGTTCTGAAAGTGATTCCAGTGATGTTGTTTCTCTGTGCCGTTATTGTCATAGTCGTGTTGTGGACTCTGATATTCTTTTACATTTAGAACAATTTTCACAGATCAGGGACGCAAAACTGTCATTTTGAATCCAAATCAGCTCAAAAAAGAAGAAAAGTGTGGCATTTAAAAATCCTTCCAAATTTGTAAACGTTTGTAAATCAGATTTTTCACTAAAATAAAACTTCTGTTGTTTTAATGTTTAAAATCAAAGAAATTAAGTATTGTAATTTTACTGTTTTGTGATATAAAATATTATTAAATACTGTTTTTTTTTTTAGTATTATTATTATATTATTATTATAGTATTATTATTACTATAGTATTTTTATTATAGTAATATTTTTTTTATTACATTTTTTAACTTTTA
>RJVU01057277.1:882607-897045 GCA_003731715.1 Anabarilius grahami
CCAGCCAGCGGTCCCCACGAGGGAAATGGATTAATAAACATACTAAATGATGTTTTTTTGAAAATGTAAAAATGCAGAATGTTTCCTGTGATGGTTAGGTTTAGGGATAGGGGTAGTGTAGGGGGAGAGAATATACAGTTTGTACAGTATAAAAACCATTACGCCTATGGAGAGTCCCCACTAAGATAGCAAAACAAACCTGAGTGTGTGTGATTGTGTGCGAGTGTGAGTGTGTGTGGATATGTGCGAGTGTGTGTGTGCCTGTGTGTGTATGTGTGCGAATGTGCATGTGTATGTGTGCGAGTGAGTGTGTGTGCGAGTCAGTGTGTGTGTGTGTGTGATAGTGTGTGTAGGTGTGTGTGTGTGTGCCTGTGAGTGTGTGTGTATGAGTGCGAATGTGTATGTGTACGAGTGAGTGTGTGTGTATGAGTGCGAATGTGTATGTGTACGAGTGAGTGTGTGTGTGTGTTTGTGCGTGTATTTGTGCAAATGTGCGTGTGTGTGTGTGAGTCTGTAAGTGTGTGAGTGAGTGTGTGTGTGNTTGAAAATGTAAAAATGCTGAATGTTTCCTGTGATGGTTAGGTTTGGGGATAGAAAATACAGTTTGTACAGTATAAAAACCATTATGCCTATGGAGAGTCCCCACTAAGATAGCAAAACAAACCTGTGTGTGTGTGCAAGTGTGTGTGTGTGAGAGTGTGTGAATGTGAGTGTGTATATGTGTGAATGTGCATGTGTATGTGTACGAGTGAGTGTGTGTGCGCGTGTGTGTGTTTGTGCTCGTGTGCATGTCCTCTTATTAAAGCTGCAGTTCTCTGGATTGTTATCGACTTAAACACTTGCTCTGGCATTTCCACCCTGACATCATGTTCAGTTACTGCTCCAGTGTGTCACACTAGTTCCTCTGAGCAGACCATTACCAGCACAGACACCTACAGCCGACAGAAGCAGCAGATAATGTCCCTGTTGTGTTAACACTGTCAATGCAGCACACAAATACTTTTGGATATATTCGGCTCAACATCAGGAGCATTTCAGGACATTCCTATAGTTATATAGGCAAACACTCAGTGCTATAAGACCCGCTCGGGACACTCACATGGCAACGTGTTGAAAACACCTGAGCATCATGGTGGCAATCTTTGCTCAGATTTCTTCAGTAAATGTTAAACTCTCATTTGGCTCTGCTCCTCCAGAGCTCTTGGCAGTAAACGGGATCATCCAGACGCCAGGGGCCAGTGACAGATCTTCTCATTCGCCGTTGGAGGACGTCAACTGCCCCACAAAGCCACATTGCCGCCCCCCTCTCGCCTCTGTTATTCTTCCTCTCATTATGCGCTCATTCTGTTGGGCGAGGAGCAGGTGGCGGAGCGGGTGAGAGACGGTCCCGGCGAGAGTTTGAACGACTGATGTTCATTCTCAGCCTGACTGAACGGATCCAGACAGATCCAGACTCCATCAAGAGCGCCAGCAGTCGGCTTCGGGTTTCTTCTGTAAATGTTGCTTGCGGGAGCAGAATTATAATTATTAACCCTCTGAAATATTTTGGAATTATTCAATTGGAAACGTTCTTCTGTTAATTCCAGTTTATGGTAAAACAGTGTCTTATTAAATGAGTGACAGAACACTTTTTGTGACGTGGTTTCTTGTTGTCTAAGATGTTTTTTGGACATCAGGAGGCGAGAGTCTGATCTGAGTTTGAAAGTCATTGTGTTGTTCAGCATCATTATTTTGTTTTGTTCATTCATTCATTTCAGCTTTGAGTTTACTAGGGTTATGAGGATGCTAGGGTGTTCTGAGTAGTTGCTAAAGGGTTGTTAGGATGTTCTGGGTGGTTTCTATGGGGTTGTTGGGAAGTTCTAAATTGTCTCTATGGGGTTGTTAGAATGTCCTGAGTGGTTGCTAAAGGGTTGCTAAGGTGTTCTTTTTGGTAGCTATGAGTTTACTAGGGCAATGAAGATGCTAGGGTGTTCTGAATGGTTGCTAAGGGGTTGTTATGGTGTTCTGGGTGGTTGTTATAGGGTTACTAGGCTGTTGTGGGTGGTTGCAATGGTGTCGTTATGATGTTCTAGGTGGTTGCGATGGGGTTGTTTGGAAGTTCTAAAATGTTTCTATAGGGTTGTTAGGATGTTCTGAGTGGTTCCTAAGGGGTTGCCAGGGTGTTCTTAGTGGTTGCTATGAGTTTACTAGAGCTATGAGGCTGTTAAGGTGTTCTGAGTGGTTGCTATGGGGTTGCTATGATATTCTAGGTGGTTGCGATGGGGTTGTTAGGAAGTTCTAAATTGTTTCTATAGGGTTGTTAGGATGTTCTGAGTGGTTCCTAAGGGGTTGCCAGGGTGTTCTTAGTGGTTGCTATGAGTTTACTAGAGATATGAGGCTGTTAAGGTGTTCTGAGTGGTTGCTATGGGGTTACTATGGTGTTCTAGTGGTTGCAATGGGATAGTTAGGATGTTCTGAATGGTTGCTTAGGGGTTGCCAGGGTGTTCTTAGTGGTTGCTATGAGTATACTAGAGCTATGAGGCTGTTAAGGTGTTCTGAGTGGTTGCTATGGGGTTGCTATGATATTCTAGGTGGTTGTGATGGGGTTGTTAGGAAGTTCTAAAATGTTTCTATAGGGTTGTTAGGATGTTCTGAGTGGTTCCTAAGGGGTTGCCAGGGTGTTCTTAGTGGTTGCTATGAGTTTACTAGAGCTATGAGGCTGTTAAGGTGTTCTGAGTGGTTGCTATGGGGTTACTATGGTGTTCTAGTGGTTGCAATGGGATAGTTAGGATGTTCTGAATGGTTGCTTAGGGGTTGCCAGGGTGTTCTTAGTGGTTGCTATGGGGTTACTATAGCAAATGTGGGGCAGTCGTGGCCTAATGGATAGAGAATCGGACTTGTAACCCAAAGGTCATGGGTTCGAGTCTCAGGTCCGGCAGGGATTGTCGGTGAGGGGAGTGAATGTCCAGCGCTCTCCCCACCTTCAATACCACGACTGAGGTGAGACCCTTGAGCAAGGCACCGTACCCCCAACTGCTCCCCGGGCGCCGCAGCAATGGCTGCCCACTGCTCCGGGTGTGTGTTCACGGTGTGTGTGTTCACTGCTGTGTGTGTGCACTTGGATGGGTTAAATGCAGAGCAAAAATTCCGAGTATGGGTCACCATACTTGGCCACATGTCACTTCACTTCACTATGGTGTTCTAGTGGTTGCAATGGGGTAGTTAGGATGTTCTGAATGGTTGCTTAGGGGTTGCCAGGGTGTTCTTAGTGGTTGCTATGAATTTACTAGAGCTATGAGGCTGCTAAGGTGTTCTGAGTGGTTGCTATAGGGTTGCTATAGCGTTCTGTGTGGTTGCTATGGGGTTGCTATGATATTCTAGGTGGTTGCAATGGGATTGTTAGGATGTTCTAAATTGCTTCTATAGGGTTGTTAGGATGTTCTGAATGGTTGCTAAGGGGTTGCTAGGATGTTCTGAATGGTTGCTAGGGGGTTGCCAGGGTGTTCTTAGTGGTTGCTGTGAGTTTACTAGGGCAATGAGGCTGCTAAGGTGTTCTGAGTGGTTGCTATGGGGTTGCTATAGTGTTCTGTGTGGTTGCTATGGGGTTGCTATGATATTCTAGGTGGTTGCAATGGGATTGTTAGGATGTTCTAAATTGCTTCTATAGGGTTGTTAGGATGTTCCGAGTGGTTCCTAAGGGGTTGCCAGGGTGTTCTTAGTGGTTGCTATGAGTTTACTAGAGCTATGAGGCTGCTAAGGTGTTCTGAGTGGTTGCTATGGGGTTGCTATAGCGTTCTGTGTGGTTGCTATGGGGTTGCTATGATATTCTAGGTGGTTGCAATGGGATTGTTAGGATGTTATAAATTGCTTCTATAGGGTTGTTAGGATGTTCTGAATGGTTGCTAAGGGGTTGCTAGGATGTTCTGAATGGTTGCTAGGGGGTTGCCAGGGTGTTCTTAGTGGTTGCTGTGAGTTTACTAGGGCAATGAGGCTGCTAAGGTGTTCTGAGTGATTGCTATGGGGTTGCTATGGTGTTCTAGGTGATTGCAATGGGGTTGTGAAAGATTTTATGACAGAGGGTCTTTTGTCCTCTGTTGAAGCTGTATTCTATACTATAACATCTGGTTTTCTTTATGTACCGGAACAACTTCCATGTAAGGTACGAGGCTCTGCTTGGATCGAATGGGGAGACAGGGAATGGTCCCTACCTTTTGTATTGCAAGTATGGGAGAGGGTCTTCTTGGATCCCCAGGAAGGCATGGATACCTGGCTGGAAGATGACCATATTTAGACTTGTTTTTCTATATGTATCACATTCCTATACCATGAGCTATATGATGTATTCTCTCTCTCATTGGTTAAATCTATACTACACCCCTTGTACTCTTTCTATATAATCTCTGACCCAGCTAAATAAAAATGAGACTTTATACTCTCCCTCAGCGCTGAGATTGTTCATTCAATTGCCAATTAAGAGGACTGGGATGAGGCACGCCTCGGGAGCAATAATCTAACAGGTTGTTAGGATGTTCTGAATGGTTGCTAAGTGGTTGCTATGGAGTTGCTAGGCTAGGTGTCTGATGTGAGAAGAGTCTCTGTGATCTTCTGGTCTGTAGTTATGCCTCTGTTTCTTCCTTCAGTGTGTGTTCGTGAGATCTTTGTTCACCAGTTTTCTGGTCCAGCAGGTGAAAATGACGCATCTGATCACTGAGTAAAGCACCAGCAAAACTCTCCTCAGAATCACATGATTTGAGTAAATCATTCCCATATGCAGAAGTTTGTTCACATCACTAACTCTAACTATGAGCAATAATAACAGGGACTCACCAAACACCCCTAATAATAATGACAAATATATAATGGCTCAGAATCTCACTTTCGTTTCAGCCTCTGTCCCCACATCAGCGCGGGTTAATTGTATCTAAGAATACATTTGCTGTGTGACTGTTGTATTTCGCCTCAGAGTTTCTAACTCTTTATTATTATGATCTTTGTCTCTCTCACTTTCTTCTTCTCTCGTTACTAACTTGACTACTTGTACCCGGATAAAGTGCAAAAGCATAAAGTTCACCGGAGTAACTTGTTAGTCGGAAGCATCATGTTTTTATCCTCACAGCACATCTTGACCCAGAAATGCATCAGTAATGCAGCTCTATTTTCCAGAGGACAGCTCCATACTGTTAACAGATATTTGGCTTATGCACGAGCTGTGATGGATGACGTCTAGTTAAGCCGTAGAGTTTCCCAGAGTGCATCGTGTTCTCCTACAGTAGCTGGGTGTTTTTACTTCATTAAATTTTTCATTACGCTCTCATTATCGGACGCCTATGTAAGATCATTAGCCTCAAACGTGCGTGTTATATGTCTATTAATAAAGCCATCTAGCTTATTAATAGCTGTGGCAATAAATGCATCATTTGTTTAGCGGTTATTGTTGGTTGTGTTTGCGTTTCCAGCTGATAGATGGGTGGAACGGTGCTCTTTTTTTTAAAGGCTTCCCATCATGCTCCTGACATGCTGCTCGTTTCATTAAAAGCAGAAAGCGACACGTCTCGGCGGAGCTCGTCTTTAATAAGCATGTGTTTGTGTTTGCAGTTAGATGTTGTTCAAGCCTTGCTAAAGGAAACCGGACAATTAGTACAAAGAAGAAGAAGAAGAACAGTTCAAACCTTCAACCGGCAATTAAAGCAGAGACACGAGAGAAGTGTGTGTGTGTGTTTTAATTGGGCCGGCGTGTCACTGTCACGCTCTCACGTACATGCATGCTCTCCCATCAATGCTCAATTAGTCTCAGCCAATCAGTGGCCCAATTAAGTCTCTCGGTGACTCCGTCGCCCGCGTGTGTGCGCGTGATTAATCGGGACTCATCTTCCAATTAGTGCAACAGTAATAAGGGCTGATGAACACAGGGTGATGACAGAGAGACCAAGATTTCTCACTCTAGAATAATGTGTGAGAGAACATGGAATGTAAAGTTAATGTGTGTCTATGTGTAAGTGTGTTTCCAAAATGAAGGTAGGACTGAATTTTATGATAGACAAAGACGAGAATGACAAACTAGCTGTTCTAGTTTCAGTTTTAAGGTGGTTTATGCGCATGACAAATATTTTTATATTCGTATTGCCAAAGCATCTGCAGCATACTGTACAATTAAAACAGTGCAAAATGAAAATAGTTTAAAGCAACAATGTCACTGTGCATTTATTGGTAACACTTTACAGTAAGGTTCATTAGTTAAACATTATGTATTAACTAACCATGAGCAATGCATTTGTTACTCTATTTACTAATCTTCGTTAACGTTAGTTAATTAAAAATACAGTTGTTCATTGTTTGTTCATGTTAGTTCACAGTAAATGTTGAAATTAACATTAACAAAGATTAATAAATGCTGTATAAGTGCAGTTTATTATTAGTTTATGTCAACTAATGTAGTTCGTTTTTTGCAATCACTTTGTTACTATTTTCAGAACCTTGATGTCATTTTTCACAACTCTAGACACAAAACTCACAACCAATGATCAAAATGCACATTTTTCAAAACTCTAACCCTTTTCTCAATTGCTTGGATACAATACACATAAAACTTTTTGTTCATTCAACAAAAATCACCTGTTCAATATGACACAACCTAACATCAAAGTACTACTATTTCAAAAGGCAATTCACACATTACATTTCAAATGAGTGTCGATTCATTTCCTTACAATGATCTAACTATCAACTGATACAACTGCTCAAGATGATAAGTAACTGTTGCATTACTCTTAATGCATAGTTGCATGGAAACAGACAAACAATCGTCCATGTTTACTGTAAATCATGAAAGTTTCAAGATGGCTGTTGTAAAAACATTCCCAAAAATTCTACATTGTACAGTAATCTCTAAATCTCTTTATAAAATGTATTTTTAGAGGGTGATTGAGCTGGATGCTGATGATGACCATCACAAATTCATATATTTGGATGAGGCAGGTTTTAGGAGGAGAGGTCGGAATTTCATTGGCCACCGGGCAACCATCCACCTGGACAACGTGGGGCCAACATTACCATGTGTGCGGCTATATCAGAAGATGGTGTGGTTGGACGCAGACCTCATATTGGACCATATAATGCAGCTCTCCTTGTCACCTTTCTTGATGAGCTCGATCAGGTTTGTAGAGCTGAAGGTGTGACCTGTGTCATTGTGTGGGACAATGTCAGGTTCCATCATGCTCATGTGGTGCAAGCATGGTTTCAGGCCCATGCACAATTTACCACCCTGTATTTACCCCCATTCTCTCCCTTCCTTAACCCGATTGAGGAAATTTTCTCTGCATGGAGATGGAAGGTTCATGATAGGCACCCTCATGAACAAGTCACTCTTCTCCAGGCCATGGATGGCGCCTGCAAGGACATCACAGCAGACCAGTGTCAGGCCTGGATTCGCCATGCCCGAAGGTTTTTTCCAAGATGTTTGGCTAATGAAAACATGCATTGTGATGTAGATGAGAACCTGTGGCCAAATCCACAACACAGAGTTGATGACAGTGTAGAAGTACAGTAATCACTCCTGTTTTGTTTCTTACAGCACAAGCAAGCAAGTTGAGGAACACTGCATTTGATGTTTTACAGTACTGTCTTTTCTTTTTTATTTCATAGCTAATTATTTTTGCTTTGATTCAATGTTTTGATTGTACTGTAGTGTTTTGCATCAATATATTACAAACTTTGTTCAATGATTCCACTGTGTCTGTAGTATTCTCTCTACTACTGCAGTACTTTTACAGAGATGTATTTACTGTACATGTAGTACCATAATGAAACCTGTATTTTGTTCTACAATATTTAATGATTGTACGAACAATGTCACAGTGAAACTATCGGTTGCTTGTGTGAGGGTGATCTATAGTTCTGTTTCAGTGGTATTTCACAGTAAATTTGTGTTTTGAACCAATGATTGTGCAAGTGCAAGATTTCTTTAAAGATGTGAATGCACAATGCAGTGTTTTGAACATTAGACAGCCTGTGTTACAAGTGAGTTTTGTGTCTAGAGTTTTGAAAAATGACATCAAGGTTCTGAAAATAGTAGCAAAGTGATTGTAAAAAACTAACTAATGTTAACTGATGAATCTTATTGTAAAGTGTTACTGTTTTTTATTTTTTTTATTTTATTTTATTTTTTATTATTCAAGGCTGTGAAGCCAGCATTGACAAATGTTATGACATTTTTTTTTGTGGTTATAAGAGTTTCTTTGAATTTCTATTGATTTTAATGTATTTATGTATTGTCTTTACATCTGTCTGTAAGGCCTAAAAAACTTTTTATTTTATCTTATTTTATTTATTTTTTTCAAAACGGAAGCTAGCATTAAAATGTTGACTTTTTTGTGGTTATATGAATTTCTTTGAACTTCTATTGATTTTAAATCTTAGTTTATTTATTTATTGTCTGTCAGTAAGCCCTATAAAACCTTCAAACATATATATATATATTACTTATTTATTTACTTACTTTTTTATTTTCTGTCACCAAGACCTAGAAAACCTTAAATTCTTTTTTAAGGTTTAAAATAGACATTGGGCATGTTGGCAGGTGCTTTATGGCTGAATATGTGTCCAGACGTGATCTCTCGAGTGTCCTTGTATTTTGTTATCCCTCTTTTCTGTGGCATACTGAGCCTTTAGGTTTTAATTATTTGGTTTTCTTGCTTCTCTACCCGTTTCGTTTGTCTCACAGGTATATCCCGCCCCCGATCGGACAGTGCTCCGCCCACACCTGTCAATAGGCTCAGTATGCCGCTGCCCCCAACGACAACCAACACCACGCCCCCTCACAACCGCAGGCACCGCCCCACCGCTGTGGCGAAGACAACCAGCAAAGCCTCAACGGTATGAAGCTCAATTCAGTTAAATTTTTGTTCTCATCCGATAGTGTCTGTACAGTTGATATTGCTGAATATTGTCTTTTAAACCACTCAACAGAAACTTGTTAACATAACTAAAGTCCTGCCCTACATTTTTCTTTCTTGTTTATTATCCTCACAAATGCTTCACGTTTCATGTTGACTTCTAAAAGGTTTCAAAATAACAATTTACTCTCTGCTCCACAGACTGGCCAGACCAAAACGTCGCACCAGCCGTCTTCCACATCCCCTCTCTCCAGCCCAAACCAGACGAGCTCCGAGCCCCGACCGCTACCGGCTCCGACCCGACCAAAGGTCAACAGTGTGCTGAACCTGTTTGGCCAGTGGCTGTTTGACGCTGCGCTGGTCCACTGTAAACTCCACTCCGGTCTGAGCAGAGACAGCAGCATGACCGGTAAGACCAGAATACCTGTTATAATCAATACTGCAGTCACCCGTTTTCCTTTGTTTTCATTTCTCTACTTATTTTACCTGTTGAGGGTGTTTTTATTTCTTTTTTCTTTTACAAAATATTCCTACCTGCAAGATTGTACCACATTTTTTTATTAACGCGACGACTGTGAAGCCAACATTAAAATGATGTTTCAGATAAATAAACACATTTAAATAGAAGCATTTCTTTGAATTACTACTGATTTTAATTCTAGTTCCTCATTTCATATTTTCTGCAATTGAAATTCAGGAATTGACCTGGAATTTCATTGTAATTCAACTCTGAATGGTTCACACCAACGTCAGCTGCTTTCTACCCATTATTATCTTAGTTAGCTGTCCTGCTCTCGCTCAGCCTCCCCTGCAGACGATGAGAGTGTCTTCTCACGCTCTCCTGTCGCCGCAGCCCTGCTCAATGACTCGAGGAAGGTGTCATTTCTCAGATTGTTCCCGGCGGCTCGGCGTCAGAGGGAGAATAGAATGCTTGAAACAGACTGTTCAATTAGGCGCGTGCTGCTGTGAAATTGCCTCCAAACGATAAGCCTTTATTATATCTGCCGGCCGCCCGGAGCCGTGCATCAAACGCACGTGCACACGCAAGCAAAGCCGCGCGCTCTGTTTACGGTGCTTCTATCGTGCGATCGGACTGATATTCCTGGTGTTCGGTGGGTCGTATTGACAGTCACGTCGGCGGTTGAGACAGATGTTCTCTCTCTGTACACCGATGTGCAGTTATAGATGGATGCCGCTCGGGTCGTGCGTCATTTGCTAAAGGTTAAGCAACACTCGGAGAAGAGGAGCGCTACAGCAAACGAAAGGGCACGTGTGTGCAATTATCTACAGCCTTCTTTCGGCTCAAACAATGAAAAACAGCAGCAATTAGTCAAAAGATGGTTTGCAAGTGTTTGTGTGGGAGACACACGCTCCCACACTCCCGTCTGTGATGTGAAGACGCCGCTGGTTTGTTGTGAGAGAGCAGAAATCCTGTAAGAGTGTGTGCTCATGTGAAGTGTGTGGGAGATTCTCACAACCAGACCTTTGATTATTGGTATAAAGTCTGCTTTGACCTTAAAGAGGACCTATAATGCCCCTTTCACAAGATGTAATATCAGTCTCTGGTGTCTCCAGAATGTGTCTGTGAAGTTTCAGCTCAAAATACCCCACAGATCATTTATTATAGCTTGTCAAATTTGCCCCTATTTGGGTGTGAGCAAAAACACGCCGTTTTTGTGTGTGTCCCTTTAAATGCAAATGAGCTGCTGCTCCCGCCCCCTTTCCAGAAGAGGGCGGAGCTTTAACAGCTCGTGCTTCGGTTGCTCAACAACAACAAAGCTGGAGAATCTCACGCAGCCAAAATGACGAAAGTGTTCAGCCTTACATTGTTCAAACCGGAGTCGACACTGATGGAGAGACTGATGCACCGGGGGACCCGATTATAGCACCTAAACATGGAAAAAGTCAGATTTTCATGATACGTCCCCTTTAAAGAGGACTTATTATGCCCTTACAAACTCTTGATGTTGTTTTCGTGCTCTACTAGATTGAATGTTGATTATTTTCCTCATATTCTCCATTGTTGCAGCTCCTCTCTTCCCAGTCTCTCAGTAACGCTCTGTTTAGTTCCTGTCTCTATGAAGCCCCTCCTTCTGAAAAGCACAATGTGCTCTGATTGGTCGGCTGGAGCAGTGTGTTGTGATTGGTGTTTGGGAAATGTCCCGCCCCTTACCATAACCGCCAGTTTCAACACACTACTAACTAACTCAAGCAGGCCCCGCCCCTTTATTCTGCTTATGAATTATTTAAATGAGGAATATTGTGAAGAAACACTGACACTGATATAGAGAAGAACTCCTGCTGGAGGGACTTTGCAGAGCTTTTTCATGCTCAAACAGCAATATTATATATTTGAACGTGTTTGAAGAACATATTTATTTACAGTGAATATGAAACTCTCAATGTGAAAATACAGTCTGAAGATGCATTTCAGCCAGTTTTGTGTGTGATTTGCATCAGTGAAACGGGAGTGTTTAGTGTTCTGTGCTGCTTGCTCGTCGTCTCTGTGAACTTATTTAACGTTTATTCATATTTCTGATGTGGTGTGCAGTGTTGAGTGGCCAGCAGGGTGTGTGTGTGTGTGTCTGATCTCTTTATCAGTGTGTTGCTGATATCAGCATACTACACCCTCTGCCACTGCAGTCGCTTCATCTGACAATGAAAAATATCCTTCCTTAAGGCGAATGCTGAAACACAGCTTGTGTGTGTGTGTGTGTGTGTCTACAGGCTAAACGTGAGGCCAAAGTGTAGATGTGATGTGTGTGTGGTGTGTGCAGTGATGTTGTTCAGATGTGTTTGTGTTGAAGCAGACACACAGTTCTCTTCCTCTCAGTATATTTGGATTTGTGTGTCATGATTTAAGCAGCTTCTGCTTTGCCATTTTTGTTTAACCACTTCACACTTCTGTGCATATTCTCTCATATTCTATACTGAGAGAAACTACAGTATCTGAAATTACACCAAAGCAGCACTAGATTGATCTAGAAGAATCAAATGCGCTACTGTTCAAAAGTTTGTGGTCAGTATGATTTGTTTTTTTAGAGAGAGAGAAATTAAGTTTTATTCATGAAGGATTCATTAAATTATGGAAGCTTGTTTCCGCCACTGAATAAAAAAATAAAAAAGGCAATTCTGACTTTATATCTCTCAATTCTGACTTTACAACTCGCAATTTTGGCTTTATTTCTCGCAATTTCGACTTTATATCTCGCAATTCCGACTTTATATCTCGCAATTTCAGCTTTATTTCTTGCAATTCTGACTTTATATCTCGCAATTCTGACTTTGTTTTGCAATTCTGACTTTATATCTCGCAATTCCTGCTTTATTTCTTGCAATTCTGACTTTATATCTCTCAATTCCGACTTTGTCTCGCAATTCCGACTTTATATCTCGCAATTCCGACTTTATAACTCTCAATTCCGACTTTATATCTCTCAATTCCGACTTTATATCTCACAATTCTGACTTTATATCTCACAATTCCGACTTTATATCTCGCAATTCCGACTTTGTCTCTGAATTCCGACTTTGTCCCGCAATTCCGACTTTGTCTCGGAATTCCGACTTTATATCTCTCAATTCCGACTTTGTTTCGCAATTCCGACTTTGTCCCGCAATTCCAGCTTTATTTCTTGCAATTCCAGCTTTATTTCTTGCAATTCTGACTTTATATCTCGCAATTCCGACTTTGTTTCGCAATTCCGACTTTATATCTCTCAATTCCGACTTTGTTTCGCAATTCCGACTTTATATCTCTCAATTCCGACTTTGTTTCGCAATTCCGACTTTATTTCTCGCAATTCTGACTTTACAACTCCCAAATCAGCATATCAGAATGATTTCTGAAGGATCATGTGACACTGAAGACTGGAGTAATGATGCTGAAAATTCAGCTTTGATCACAGGAATAAATGACACTTTACTATATATTCACATAGAAAACAACTATTTTAAATTTTAATAATATTTCAAAATTTTTACTGTATTTGTGATCAAATAAATGCAGCCTTGATTCTTTCAAAAACATTACAAAATCCCTCAAGTTTTTTACAGTAGTGTATTTACACACACATCACATCTATTGATCCTCATGCACAGGATTGTCATGACAACAGCAAAGTTTCATGCAGGGTGAGAAGCAGCATATTTTCATACGCGCCATTTCATTTTTACACAGAATCTGGAGGTGATCTGATCTCTATGAATCAAGTAAGCGTGTCATTGATTGTGTGATCTACTGTAGTACAGTATCGTTGCTGCTCTGTATCTGTTCATCTGCTCATTCTGAGACTCTCGATGCAGTTTCTGTTGGTTTTAAGACACATTGTGTCAAGTCACTGTAAAATCGTGAGTGTGAGTGTGTGTTTGCGTGTGGATGTGTGAGCGCTGAGACAGGTTTTGTGAGGACGCACGCTGTCACCCTGTGGGAAAGCAGCGCTGCGAAATGAACTGCAGTTTTTGTAAGGAGTGGATCTGAGCGAGGCGCGTCTGATCAGCACTGAACAAATTTCACGCGCTCAAGCGGAACCGTGTGGAAAGACGAGCGCGTTTTGTCTTTCATCACTCACTGCGAGACGTGGAATGAAGGAATCTATCTTTCGTTTCGTCTGAGCGCTTCGGTGAAAAGAAAGCCGAGCGCCACGCTGACCGTTTATTCTTACCTGGTTTTCTATTTCAGACTGCTGTGAGATTCAGATGAATCTTTCATCTTACGCTGACACACTGAAACATATCGATTGTGTGTCGATTCGCATTCACTGTTTCAGCCCAACATCACATGATCACATACAGGCCTACAGATGATTTTGTGTTATATTTGTGATTTTTTTAATTAGACATTCATTACTGTAATTCAGCGATGTTTACAGTATTTTTCTTTTACAAAAAGTATTTTTACAGTAATTTTTTATTGATTTAACCATTTTTAGTTTAAATTTATACCAGTATAAGTGTGTGTGTGTGCAGTATTTGTTCTAGTTCTCTCTGTGGGAGAGTAATGTCTCTCCTCTCATCATGTGATCACGTCATCACTCTCAGTTTGTCGTCCAGCACGAGACACAGGCCGCCCGTTTCTACCAATCACACACTGATGATTTTCAAATCAATACATGCACACATATTTACTCGTACAATAACAGGAAGATGATTTTTAAAGTGTCGAATCACTCATATTTCTGTAAACACACACACACGCACACACACACACCTGAGTGAATCTCACGAGAGCGGTCAAGACTGTCCAGCTCTTATTTCACATTTAAACTGACATTATTTTCATGACAAGTAAAGATATTTTATCTCCAAATTCTCATTATTGTAATGAAAAATAAATAAATAAATATTCGAATGGCCATATTTTCCCCCCAAAAAAACAAGATTTTTTTTTTTTAATTTATGCAGCATGGTGTTATTTGATCAATGCAAACTGATTTAAATAATAAATAACAATAAAAATGTTAAAATAATAATTATTAATATTAAAATTAAAATACATAATTGAAGATATTTACCTCAAATTCTCATTATGTAATGAAAAAAAAAACATTCAAATGACCATATTTCCCA
>RJVU01057277.1:908251-941114 GCA_003731715.1 Anabarilius grahami
TTATTATACACACATATATATAATGTATATAAAATATTATTAAAAAAAATTGTAATTTTATAAATAATATACCACATGATATAATGAAACATGGTGTATATATATATATATATATATATTCACACACACACACACACAAACACACACATATAATTCATGTATATCATAATGATTGTCCAAGGATCCATGAGGTCTCCATTATATAAAGCTCTGCTTCTTGAAGATTCGCTCTGAAACACATGGAAGTATCACCGATTAATGAGAAAAAATTGTGCAGAAATCACTTCTCTCTCCTGTCAGCGCGATATAATATAATCTCATTCCTCTACTTCTACCTGACACCTATTACATGTCTGTCTCTCAGCCAGTGAGATATCGGCCTGAATTGCATTAAAATGACAAAGATATAATCATAATTCCTCTAAACATCCCAGTCCTGCAGTACTGCACACCCCTGAATCCATCTGAACAAACACAACTATATGACAGGCTCCCCAATCATATTAGTCGGCCATAGCAGGATGAATACACACAAGAAACACACATGGCCAGCGGGGGAAATGAGGGTTTTACACAAACAAAAGCTCTCGTTAGAGATGTGTGGCCGGTGTCACCTCATCATGGGAATGCTGCTGAGGATGGAGACACACATTCTAGCAAACACAAACATTTGTAGATTTTATAACTGGCATATACAGTATGTTTTGTGAAGTCTTGTGCATGTATGTGTTTGGGCTTTTCCAGATTTTTCAATCGGATAGTGTTTTCTTTACAGTTACATTTAAGAGGTGATGCTTAAAGTCACCATGAAGTCAAATTGACGGTTTTTCTAAATGATTTATCAGTGCACATCATTATTGTGTTAAATTCATGTTCTGCGTAATCTTGAATCAGAATATCTTTTGCTGCATATAAAGGTATTTTAACGATTTTGAAGTGACAAAAGGTCATTCGGTTTAACCGTCCAAAGTCCAATACGGCCATTTCATTTGTATATCTTAAAATGTAATAAATGTATATATTTTTTATTCTGGCATGATTTTATAACATCATATATCAACATAGTGCAAAATAGTATTAAAATTATGTGTAGAAGTTGTTGCTTTATGAGAAAGAATGTCCGGAAAAATTAATTTAATTGATGTCATTCGGAGTAACCAATATAAAGGGACCATTTTGGATCAAGTCATGTGGTCAATATCATGTGACATCATTCAGACACCTGCAAAGGACCACATGATCATGAAGCAAAGTAACGAACTCTCTCTTAACTATTTGAAAAATTCGTGTTTTCACTCTCATGCGCATGTCCCGAAACATCAGGTCATTCGGTGCAACCGCTATAAAACATGGAAAATGTTGTAATATTTTAAAAACTTGTACTAAATATAAAATGTTTGATTGTTCTTTTGCTAGATATCAGCCTGTTAGCATTGATTGAAAATATCGTCATTCGGTAAAACCAAAAGTGTCATTCGGTAAAACCGAAATTTTAGTTGAAACCGAATGACACATTTTTTGGTGACAAATTCTGTCCATCTATTAAAAAATGACAAAAGCAGTGTTAATTGATTATAAAAACCACATAATCTCATTTTTAACACATAATTAATTTTGAAGTTTTTGAAGTTTGTTTTTCACTTTTAAAAACCTTATTCGTCAATGACCCATTTATACATCGTTCATGAAACTTTTGGATGATAATAGTAGGAGTAAATGGAGCCTTTTGTTTTGTAGTCTGTCTCATATTTCTTTTATATCTTTAAATACATATATCTTCACCTGGGAAATGTTTTTAAAAGGAGAAAACGCAAGAAAATTCTTGCTGGAACTTGATTATGTGGCTCTAAACTCGCCGTTTGTCCAATAACAGCCCGGAGGAAAGTGTAAACAGGAAGGCCCTTTAATATTAAACAGTTTTATTCTGCAAACAAATGAAATGAACTGGCCAACAACTTGCAGTGTTGTTCTCTTTCCTAATCGATAATGCTGATAGTTTATATTATCATAAGTTAAAGGTCAGCAAAATGCTAATGTAAGTTTCTCATCAAAACTGAGCCGGCGTGCAGAATCACAAATCATTTCACTTCAGGTATAAAGAACATTAATGTTTATCAAGGATTCGCCTTTAAAAATTCATTTACATCGTTCAAAATTTCGGATGTGTTTCTTTCTCAAGGTACGACAACTGCAAACCGAAATTTTGTACAGTTCTCAGCAAGATTTATATATGAAAAAACCTAGCAATCTCGGTTATTTGACAGGTGGACTATAGATTTTAAGGACGCACTCTCTGATTTGTGTTCTTCTAAAGTGAATCTGGCTTGTTCTGTTCTTAAATTGTGCTGATGTAATTAGCAATTTAGCTTTGTCATTGTGATTTACTGTTTGTTGCTTTCTCCCTGCTGGCGACAGTGGAAGTCTAAACAAAGAATCTTTACCACAGTGTAATTTTCTATTAACAGACGACAGAATCTAAGCACCTTCAGCACTGCACTAACTGTAAATAAGTCAATACATGCATGGATGTTCAGTTGTTCAATTAAATGAACTTTTTTTTTCTTGACACATTATTATTTATTTATATCTATAATATTCGTAAAGCTGTTCCAGCTAACAGGGAACATTCTCAGAACGTTCTGGCAAGGTTCTCTCGTTCTTCAAGTAATATAAATAGAAAGTTATCGGGTGATGTTCTCAAAACATTAGCACAAAAATGTTACTAAGTACGGAGCCCTGCACATGACATGCAGATGAAATATATATATATCGTGGCCACGAATTAAGAACTCGTTCTCTCGTTTTAGTAAATTGTCGCCATGATATACTAATTCATCCCTTGTTTTACTAAGTCATGCTTACAATATAAATTGTTCCCTTGTTTTCAGTAAATCTGAAAACAAGGGAACAAATTATTACATTGTGCGCACGATTTAGTAAAAAGAGGGAATGAATTACATTTACATTTACATTTATGCATTTGGCAGACGCTTTTATCCAAAGCGACTTACATTGCATTATACTATACATTTGTATCGGAGTATGTGCAATCCCTGGGATCGAACCCATGACCTTGGCATTGCTAGTGCCATGCTCTAACCACTGAGCTACAGGAAAGATTTATTATATCGTGTGCACAATATAATAATTCGTTCCCTTGTTTTACAATATAATAAATCGTTCTCTCATTTTAAGTAAATCGTGCGCACAATATAATAATTTATTCCCAAGTTTCACAAAATCATGTGCACAATATAATAATTCGTTCCCTCGTTTGCATGTTGTACTAATTCACTCCCTTGTTTTAACAAATCGTTTCCACGACTTAATACATCAGCACGTTTTACTAATTCGTTCCCTCGTTTTAGTACATTGTGCGCACAGTATAATTAGTTCCCTTGTTTCACTAAACTGGCACACAATATAATAATTCGTTCCCTCGTTTTAGTACATTGTGCGCACAATATAATTAATTCCCTCGTTTTACTTGTGCACGATATAATAATTTGTTCTCTCATTTTAGTAAATCGTGGCCATGTTGTACTAATTTACTCCATCATTTTATCAAATCGTTCCCACACTCTAAAAAATGCTGGGTTAAAAACAACCCAAGTTGGGTTGAAAATGGACAAACCCAGCGATTGGGTTGTTTTGACCCAGCAGTTGGGTTAAATGTTTGCCCAACCTGCTGGGTAGTTTTATTTAACCCAACAATTGTTTACAAATTACTATATGTCTGGCTTAAAATGAACCCAAAATAGGTTGGAAATTAAAAATCAGACTCATAATTACTAGAGGCAACAATAATAATCAAAAAGATGAGCATTTATTAATAAGCAATTTAATAAATGTTTATTGTTTAAATATTATTCAAAAAAAGTATTAATAAATGTTTGTTTATTAAACATATTAATAAATGTTAATTTCCAACATATTTTGGGTTCATTTTAAGCAAGAAATACAGTAATTTTTAAACAATATTTGGGTTAAATAAAACTACCCAGCAGGTTGGGCAAACATTTAACCCAGCCGCTGGGTTAAAACAACCCAATCGCTGGGTTTGTCCATTTTCAACCCAACTTGGGTTGTTTTTAACCCAGCATTTTTTAGAGTGCATGACTTACTAATACATCAGCACGTTTTACTAATTCGTTCCCTCGTTTTAGTACATTGTGCGCACAATATAATTCGTTCCCTCATTTTACTTAACTGGTGCACGATATAATAATTCCTTCTCTCGTTTTAGTAAATCGTGGCCATGTTGTACTAATTCGCTCCCATGTTTAAACAAATCATTCCTACGACTTACTAATATGTCAGCACGTTTTACTAATTCGTTCTCTTGTTTTGTTAAAGCGTGCGCACAATATAATTTGTTCCCTCTTTTTACTAAATCGTGCGCTCAATATAATAATTCGCTCCCTCGTTTTAACAAATAGTTCCCAGCACTTACTAATATGTCAGCACGTTTTACTAATTCGTTTCCTCGTTTTAGTACATTGTGCGCAATTTGTTCCTTGTTTTCATGCGCAAATCAAAACGAGGGAGCGAACTGGTACAACATGGCCACGATTTAGTAAAACGAGGGAACAAATTATTATATCATTCGCCCGATTTAATAAAAATGGGGACGAGTTAGTAAAATGTGCTGACGTATTAGTAAGTCGTGGGAACGATTTGTTAATTCGCGGCCACGATATACCCTTTTTTTGCCTTCATGTCATGTGCGGGGCTCCGTAATGGAGCATTTTTTATGTTTTAGTTGGATGTTTATCTTGCATTTTTAAATGTTACTAGTTTCAGAACGTTCAGACAACATTCAAAAGTAACGTTCCCATAGTGTTTGAAGACTGATAAAATGGAATGTTCCTTTAACGTTCACACAACTAAGAAAAAATGTTTTAAACATTTTTAAAAATTGACATTTTGAGAACTTTTTCATTACTTAACGGGAACATTAGCAAAACGTTCTTAGAACATATTTTTGTTTGCTGGGGTTAGTGTATGGTAATGGTGGTGGATTGATTATTTAGATAAATAAACTATGGGTGAACAATCTCATTTCAGGAAGTAGAATGAAGTTTAAAGGCTTATCTTAAACTTTACTTTGGGATCTTAAAGCTTGACCTGTACAGATTCTGTACACACTCGACCTTCTACTGTTATTGACATTAGCTAGAAAATGTTTTGTTCTGGTCCTTTAGATTTTAAGTGCCAATGCTATTCAAAGAGCAAAAAAACTATGAATAAAAACTGTATGTTTGCTTTTGTTTACAGTTATTCTATTGCTGGCTCTACATTTAAAAGGTAAAAAAATCAATATAGCGATTGTTCTGCATGATGACGTGGATTGTTATGATGATCGGCTGTGTCAGAAATGTTCTGCTCCTCAGTAGGCCTATTTGTCTGTTCGTATATTTTACTGACCGTGTGATAGAGGCGAACTCTCTCGTCATGTCGTTCCAGAATGAGTGCGTTGATTTGCAGAGAAGAAGAGAGGGAAGTGGAAAGATGAGTGGATATGTGAGAAAATTGCGCTCATTTTCCCCGGGCATGTTCATTCATTTGTGCTAAAGCGCGCGGCGTAGTTCTCTGAGAAATAGAAAGCGCGTGCTTTAGCAGCCCGCCAAATTCACCTGCCAACTTCAATACTGCACGAGCCGCTGGATCGCAATGGAAACGAAACCAACGGAACATTTATTTCGATGCTCCAAAAAATATGTATCCATGAAGGCAATTTACTTAGAAAATGTGCTAAAACTGTGGAAGTGTGGAAGATTTTCACCTTCTTGGTGTTCTTGTTCTTGTCAGTGAGGGAAGGCGTTGGTTGCATTCTGCTTAAATGCATATTTTAGTAGGCTATCTCTTTATAATTGTTCCATCAATCATTTTATCTCACAATTATGCATAGTCGTGCGGTCATTTAAAGGGATAGTTCACACAAAAATGAAAATTCTGTCATTAATTACTCACCCTCATGTCATTCGTAAGTCCTTCGTTCATCCTCGGAACACAAATTAAGATATTTTTGATTAAATCTGAGAGATTTGTTTTATCCTCAATTGAAAGCAACGAAATTATCACATTCGAGGTCCAGAAAAGTAGTAAAAAGATTGTTAAAATAGTCAACATGACTGCAGTGGTTCAACCTTGATGTTATGAAGCGACGAGAATACATTTTGTGCGCAAAAACAAAACAAAAATAGTGACTTTATTCAACAAATTAGTGTCTCCCCTGCTACGCTATTTACATTGCAGCAGGTTCTAGTCAGAACGCTGGCTCATTATTGGCCGGCTCCTGCGTCAGCATCACACGCATGCATCGTGCTGATCACGTGACCAGAACCGGCCAATACTGAGCCAGCGTTTGGACGTAAACACGCAACGTAAATAACAGGGGAGAGATTAATTTGTTGAATAAAGTTGTTATTTTTGTTTTGTTTTTGCGCACAAAAAGTATTTTCGTCGCTTCATAACATTAAGGTTGAACCACTGCAGTCACATGACTGTTTTAACGATGTTTTGATGACCTCTGATGACCTCTCAGATTTCATCAAATATATCTTAATTTGTGTTCTGAAGATGACCGAATGTCTTACGGGTGTGAATGACATGAGGGAGAGTAACTAAAGGGTTAGTTCACCCAAAAATGAAAATTCTGTCATTTATTACTTACCCTCATGCCGTTCCACACCCGTAAGACATTCGGTCATCTTCAGAACACAAATTAAGATATTTTTGATGAAATCTGATGGCTCAGTGAGGCCTGCATAGGGAGCAATGACATTTCCTCTCTCAAGATCCATTAATGTACTAAAAACATATTTAAATCAGTTCATGTGAGTACAGTGTTTCAATATTAATATTATAAAGCCACGAGAATATTTTTGGTGCACCAAAAAAACTAAATAACGACTTATTTAGTGATGGCCGATTTCAAAACACTGCTTCAGGAAGCTTCGGAGCGTTATGAATCAGTGTATCGAATCATGATTCAGATCGCGTGTCAAACTGCTGAAATCACGTGACTTTGGCGCTCCGAACAGCTGTTTCGACACGCTGATTCATAACGCTCCGAAGCTTCATGAAGCAGTGTTTTGAAATCGCCCATCACTAAATAAGTCGTTATTTTGTTTTTTTTGGCGCACCAAAAATATTCTCGTCGCTTTATAATATTAATATTGAACCACTGTACTCACATGAACTGATTTAAGTATGTTTTTAGTGGATCTTGAGAGAGGAAATGTCATTGCTCAGGCCTCACTGAGCCATCGGATTTCATCAAAAATATCTTAATTTGTGTTCTGAAGATGAACGAAGGTCTGGTGTGGAACGGCATGAGGGAGAGTAATTAATGACAGAAATCTCATTTTTGGATGAACTAACCCTTTAATCGCAAGTCGACGTTCAGATGTTGTCTGTCAGTCATTCGCAAGGGGGCGATGATGGGCTTCAGTGGTTGCATATGATATGCATCTATCAGATGTGCAACATGGACATGAACTTTGAGCCGTTTCTGAATTGTTATTCTGCGTTATAGACTTTATTTCCTCTCCAATCCCTGCAAGACTGCATGCATTCTGGTGGAAAAAAATGCCAGAAAGAAAAAAAGCTCGCCCTATTTCAGATTCTCTCTCACTCTCCATCACTCTCTCCATGTACGTTTTTATGTGTTTATGCGTAAGCGATGCTTTTAATGATGTCATATTAATAAGAAAAATAAAACTAGCCTAATATTTATTCCGAACGGAACGCGTCTCGCGCTCACGGCACAGATTGCGCGTTTCATATTTTAACAGCGCGAGCAGCTGTGAGACAAGATGCACTTTAAAGCCATTCAAAATTAAAATCGCCTTCGGGAAGATTTGTTACATGCTGTAAACTCTTTCATGCTCTTTGTACATCGCTTTCCGGCCAAATTGGAACAATCACGTCTGTGACACGCTTGAGCTCAGGAAAACTTTTTCCTGAACGCAACTTCTGGCACCCGCGCGCACTTATGATAAAAGACGCACGAGAGGTTGGTTGACCTGTTGGCTTTTGGAATCGAGTTTCACACGTTCAGCTGTTAAGAGCGCGCGCGCACGAGAGAGAGAGAGAGAACGAAAAGAACAAGACGCAAAATCTTCACTGGGCGTGCGCTTTCGAGTGAGAGAGAGAGAGAACGCAACACAGTTTCTTTTTTAAACACCAAACGGGCGCGGTAATGAGGGCATTAGGTGCGAACGCCAGCTGACAGCAGAAGTTGCCACCGTTCCCACACCAACTTTTCACCTCCGTAACACCCGAAACCCGCGAATGGATGTGCACTTCACTAATGACAAGGACTCCGAGAGCTGAGCCGCCTTAATAACTCCGAGAGCGCTGGCTTATTGTTACAGTCTGCTAAAGCACCTGCCTCGAGCTCTTTCCCCTCGGATGGTTTTTGGTTGGTGATTTGTGTCCGGTATATGTTTGCTCAACGGGACTAGTGTTCTCCTGGAGGTCGAGATGAGGCTGCTCTGCTGGAGCGTTCTGCTGCTCATCCAATGGATTCTGAGAAAGGTATGAAGCTCGTTTGTGTGGGTTAAGCATCTGTAGATGTGATGCAAACTTGGAGATTAAGCGTGATGTGATACTTTGCGAATCGTGAATGTGTTGTTTTTGCGCTTTTCTTTTAAAAAATGCAGAAAAATCACTGTGATTTCAGCTGAAATGCAGTCAGATCATTAAAAAAATCTACTAATAACTTCAATATTCTGAGGATGTAGTTCACTTAAGCTCTTAAAAATAAAGTTTCTTAATTTGCATCGATGGTTGCATGACAACCTTTCCATTGCACTAAAGGTTCTTCAAAATATAATCACACAACCAAAAATGATCCTGCGAAATTGGAACCTTTATTTTTAAGAGTGTGATGTTTTTAAATATTCATATTTTTATAGCACAGAGTTCATGTACTGTAAAGTGCATGTGTGTGTGTGTGTGTTAGTGCAATGCGAATCTCTCTTGAAAGCAATTTAAATCGATGCCAAATGCACAGTATCAATATAAAATATAATTTTTCTGATCACATTCTTATGCAGAATCATGTCTCAGAGTATAATAAAGTCTCTCATAAACACGCTGTGTGAGAAAATGCTGGGTTTTTTCAACCCAAATTTGGGTCAGATATGGACAAACCCAGCCAATGGGTTAAAAATTGAATAAAAAAATTTAACCCAATGATCGGGTTTGTCCATTTTGTCCATTAACCTAGCTTTTTCTTTTAGAGCGCACTCATCTGACTGGCTTTGCAGTGGCCTGATGTGAAGAATATCTTCTATATATATTTTATTTTCACCTTCATGCATCAAGCTGGAGAACGGTTTCCGGCAGCTGTTTAGAAATGAAATAAAATCATGCTGCTGCTGATAATAACACCATTCTTTTTAAGAAGACTGCTTTTTGATGGGTGACCTGAAATAAAACATTTCATGATGAAGTTTCGTCATCTGATGTTAACAAAAAAAACAAAACATCTTTCTGACAACTTGACTTAAAAGCATTTATATCTTGAAAAGGCTACACTTTCCTCTGCTTGTCAAACACTTATTCACTGAGGAGCCAAACACACAACTCACAGTCTCAAAAACAGAGGCGAAGGCCGTTTTTTGGGGTTGGGCATGTGCAGTTTATTAGGGGCATTTTTATAAGGCAACCGCCATCTTATTGATGATCCCATTACCTCCTTCTGTAAGTGTGATCATGTCATAATGACCCAACAGTAAATCGCAGTCATGTATCACAATCTTGCAGACAGAGCGAAGAAATATGACTCAAATCTTTTATGCTTGCACGGGTCTGCTTTATTAATGTCTCTATTCTCTTCTCCACATTTGTCCAATATAATCTCATTTTTTAATGTGACTCATTTTTAGGGATCAAAGATCCATACCTCATGCACTGAGTGATTATTAAAGCATATTTTACATTTTTATGGCAGCGCATGTCGAAAGGCTGTAAAATCCATCTCTTGATGTTTGTTCCCTCAATGCAACTGTTCATATAAAATGTCTTCGAATCGCACGTATTTTAAGCTGGTTTGCGAGGCCCGTCACATGTCATAAGTGTGCTCAGTGGAACGGTGTGTTAGTGCATTGTGAAATGAATGCTGTCTTATCCGCTCCTAATAAATGGATCCAATTTACAAAGCTGCATGTATTTAAAAAAAAAAAAAAAGTTGCACCAGCAGGAGGTTCTTCTCACCCACTCCGTTCAAACCCCACCCGCTTACTTGTGTAATCCATCATATTAATGATAAAAGCAATCGTATTACTGACTCCAGCCTGAGTGCTGCCTTTATTTCAGAATTTAATGTCTAATCTTTGATGATTGATATGATAAGAGGATATTGTGTTCCTATTAAAGAGCAGTGCTTAATGTAGTCATGTTTTTTTCACAGTAGTCTATCAGAAGGGTTTGCCTTTTTATGCTGTTTTGCACGCTTTGATTGACAGGTGATGGAAGCTGAATGTTATTTGAAAGCGGGGTTGTGATGGTTAAGGAAAGCGTAATGACGATGATATGATTTAAGGCTGTACTAAAGAGGTGTCATTTTGCATATGCATTTGTTTGTGTGTGTTATTATTATGCATTCATTAAAAAACAGTAATTCCTTATTGACATCACTGTTTTGTTGGAACTTAGACTGGTGTGTTTTGTGGTTTTAGTGTTATTCACTAATGATGATGTGCTGTCTGATTGACAGTGTCTTGAGGTTAATGAATGCAGTGAATAAACAGATCTCGGTTGACTGAAGCCTGCAATTAAAGTGAATTATTGGGGAAGCCCTGCGCTGTGGTTTTCATATTGACGCAGCAGTTAAGTCTTTATGTGGATTTGTCTCACTTAAACCGTGTCCTAACCAGGCGCGACACGATTCCTGCGACAAGTAATTCATCTGTCCACTCTGAAAGCCATTAGCTGATGTGTAAGAGTGCAATCGTGACCGCTGTCACTTAAATTCATTCATAAACTAACCACTCATAAAGCATTGTTGATGACGTAATCAAATCAGCTGCAATGATGTACAATAAAAAGCCATTTATTATTATTATAATAAAAAATTATAAAATTTTTACAAAGAATATTTGTATATTTAAATATATTTTTATAATATATTTAAGTATTTATAAAATTTTTTAAATATTTTTATTCTTATAATAAATGGCTTAAAATTGATAGTTTTATTTTTATTGTGAGATTTTTATTATGAGAGTGTTGAGAGACTCGATTACATCATACACAGTGAATCATGGTCACTGTTGTGCTCTATATTGAGTGCAACCGTCAGTTCCGGAAGTAAAAACTGTTCAAAATTCTCCATAGGGAAAGTTGTTTTTAACATTAACTTAAAAACCTTTTAAGACACCCTTACTGTAAGATACATGGTTGTTAATCTACACAACCCATGTTGGGATGAAAATGTACAAACTTTTAACAAAGTTAATGGTTTGTTTTAACCCCAGCAAATGGGATATTTTAACCCGGCAAATTAGTTGTTTCAACCCAGCGAATGGGATGTTTTTAACCCAGCGAATGGGATATTTTAACCTGGCGAATGGGATGTTTTTAACCCAGGGAATAGGATGTTTTTAACCCAGCAAATGGGCCGTTTTTAAACCAGCGAATGGGATATTTTAACCCGGTGAATGAGTTGTTTCAACCCAGCGAATGGGATGTTTTTAATCCAGTGAATAGGATGTTTTTAACTCAGCGAAGGGGCCGTTTTTAACCCAGCGAATGGGATGTTTTTAACCCAGCGAATGGGATATTTTAACCCGGCGAATGGGATGTTTTTAACCCAGCGAATAGGATGTTTTTAAGCCAGCGAATGGGCCGTTTTTAACCCAGCGAATGGGATGTTTTTAACCTAGCGAATGGGATGTTTTTAACCCAGCGAATAGGATGTTTTTAACCCAGCGAATGGGATGTTTTTAATCCAGCGAATGGGATATTTTAACCCGGCGAATGGGATGTTTTTAACCCAGCAAATGGGCCGTTTTTAACCCAGCGAATGGGATATTTTAACCTGGGGAATGAGTTGTTTCAACCCAGCGAATGGGTTGTTTTTAACCCAGTCAATAGGATGTTTTAACCCAGCGAATGGGATGTTTTTAATCCAGTGAATAGGATGTTTTTAACCCAGCGAAGGGGCCGTTTTTAACCCAGCGAATGGGATGTTTTTAACCCAGCGAATGGGATATTTTAACCCGGCGAATGGGATGTTTTTAACCCAGCGAATAGGATGTTTTTAACCCAGCGAATAGGATGTTTTTAAGCCAGCGAATGGGCCGTTTTTAACCCAGCGAATGGGATGTTTTTAACCCAGCGAATGGGCCTTTTTTAACCCAGCGAATGGGATGTTTTTAACCCAGCGAATAGGATTTTTTTAACCCAGCGAATGGGATGTTTTTAATCCAGCGAATGGGATATTTTAACCCGGCGAATGGGATGTTTTTAACCCAGCAAATGGGCCGTTTTTAACCCAGCGAATGGGATGTTTTTAACCCAGCGAATGGGATGTTTTTAACCCAGCGAATGGGATGTTTTTAACCCAGCGAATGGGATGTTTTTAACCCAGCGAATGGGATGTTTTTAACCCAGCGAATGGGATGTTTTTAACCCAGCGAATGGGATATTTTAACCCGGCGAATGGGATGTTTTAACCCGGCGAATGGGATGTTTTTAACCCGGCGAATGGGATGTTCTAACCTAGCGAATGGGTTGTTTTTAACCCAACTAATGGGATGTTTTTAACCCAGTGAATGGGATGTTTTTAACCCAGCGAATGGGATGTTTTTAACCCAGCGAATGGGTTGTTCTAACCCAGCGAATGGGTTGTTTTTAACTCAACGAATGAGATGTTTTTAACCCAGCGAATGGGATATTTTAACCCGGCGAATGGGATGTTTTAACCCACCAAAATATGATGTTTTAACCCAATTTTTTAAAATTGCTTATTAATAAATGTTCACCTTTTGATTATTATTGTTGCCTCTAGTAATTATGTCTCTGATTTTTAATTTCCAACATATTTTGGGTTCATTTGAATCCAGCCATATAGTCATTTTTAAACAAAAGTTGAGTTAAATAAAACTACCCAGCACATTGGGCAAACATTTAACCCAACCACTGGGTTTGTCCTGTTTCAACCCAACTTGAGTTTATTTAACCCAGCATTTTTTAGAGTGTAGCTGGTTAGCTCAGTTATGGCTTATAACGCTTTAATCAAGACTTTATGAATGAGAAATAAATGGAAAAAAACCTCCCAGAACTGAAGAAGTGGGCGGGCACTAATGCACTCTATAGTCATGTGGAACAGGATTACGGACCACTAAGATGACAGATAAGGACAAAACTACATAAAAAAGAGTCATGGCTGGCTTGTGTTTGGTGTCAGCATCATTTCAGATGATTTAGAGCACAGCCATTGACAGAAGTTTTAAATATAAATACCTGTGAGGTCTGAAGCGCGGTGCCGCTACATCACTTCAGCTGCGGCGAAGGCCCAGAGTAACAAGTGATTTCTTGTGTTCATTACATTATTTATTGCACGTCTACTTCATCAATAAATAAGACCAAGGCAAGTGATATAAATTGCCACATTCTCAGCAACATTTTTTAAAGATGTGAAGTTCAGTTAAAAATACAGAAATGAATAATGATGGCTGCGTTTACAAGCCCTCTTGAAGCAAAGCTGCCCAAGGTCTTTCTCAGCGACCACTTTATTCATCAAACCTGCCGTCAGCGTGACTGATGAAGCGCGCGAGGTGAGAAAAACAGACGAGAAGCTGCTGTCTGTTCAGGAACAGCTCCAGATTTCCTCAACTAACCTCTGCTTCTGTCTCCCCTAACGCGACCTTTACCGCAGAACCAATCTGACTCTAATTTATGCGCTAACTGCCCAATCAGGTGGCAGCAATTACCTCGGCCCGCCCACCAGCTGCCCGACTGAACAGATGTGCGTATTTTTCAGAGGAAGTAAATCAGATCTCCCCAGAGCAAGAGCGAGCGAGACGAAAGCACTGGGCTCGACATCAGACCTTCCTGCGAGTGCCAGGATCGGCCTTGTCCAGCTGCTGCCCTGCGCGGCGAGAGATCGGCCCTCTCGCTCTGTGTCGCGTCCAGCAGACGCACTCGGGCTCTGGCTTTAATCAGACTCAGGGATGTCGAGCTCCAGAATCCTTTCTTCACAGGCACTGCTCCAAACGAGGAGGATCTTGTGACAATATTTGAGGGAATATATTTGATTTCTGTAGAATTAGTTAGTGGTTGACCGCTAGGGGTTTCACAGTGGCCAGTGTTGAGATATATATACAGTGCTGGGTAGTAATGGATTACATGTAATCTGGATTACATAATCAGATTCCAAAAAAAGAAATACTTGTAATATTAAATATTAAAATACTCATAATCAGACTAAGTTACTTTTTTGTTGATTACATGATTACTTAATATTCACAAAATGGCATTAAATTATCCATAATTCATCGATTCTCCCTAATTCTTCTTTTAAATGTTCCTTTCTCAAACGTTTTGTTGAATTGCTCACACAGACCGACTTCTAGTCAGGCGACTATACTATATGTTTATTTTTATATATATATTTTTATTTATTTATTTATTATAATTTAACTTTTTTATGATTTAATAAATTAAGAATTTGGAAAACTCTGACATAATGTAATATTTAATGCACTTTTGACAACAAATTATTTTTCTTTATTTTTTTCTTATCAATATGGTAAAAGATTCAATGTTAAAAACAAGTTGGATCAAAACTAATCTAAAAGTAATCAAAAAGTAGTCACAATTTTTATGTAATTTTATGTCTTTTGTATTCAGTAATGGACAAATTCAAAGTTCATAAGCATGTGAAATTTTGAAGTAGAAAACTACGGAAGCTTGTTTCCGCTATGAAATAAAAATTAAAAAAGGTAATTGAGACTTTTTATCTCACAATTATGACTTTTTTTTTCACAGAATTGTGAGATATAAATTCACAATTATGGGTTATAAAGTCAGAACTGCAAAAAAAAGTCACTATATCTTGCAATTCTGACTTTATAACATGCAATTCTGAAAAAATCATTTAGAAATCAGAGATTTTTTTTTAATTAGTGGCAAAAACAAGCTTCCATAGAAAACGGAAATAGTATTTTATTGTAAAATCTTAAATCCAATAAATCCAATTTTTTTTTTTTTTACAATATAATTGTTTTTTATATAACCATTTTTTAAAAGCCACTCAAGACCATCTGGTACACTGATTTTACCAGGGTAAATGCATTCTCACCTCATGCATAAGAAAACCCCTTCATTGCGCTTTAAAAATTGGTGTAGAAATGATTTTAACTCAGAAATTGCTAGTAAATGTCACAATTAATTACAAAAAAACTGCAAGTAACACATTGAATTAAGTAGAAGTAGAAAAACTGAAGTGTATTTTACGTTTACATTTATGCAGTTTTTAAAATGACTTGCGTTGCATTCAAGATACATTTGATCAGTTTTTGCTTCCCTGGGAATCAAACCCTTGACCTTGACGTTGCGAGCGCCACACTCTACTGTTTTTTCTTGTAAAACATATAATCTATGTTGTGTTTACAACTTGGAAGGATCATGTTTTACAGTGTATATGAGCAGGAACTGCAGCTTTAGTTCACTGTCCCAGGTATTGACTTACACAAATGATCTCAAAAAGGCCAAATGTCGTCTGATTAATCATCCCTGTATCATTAGTAATAGAATGCAGCATTTGAATAAGAGATTTCTCATTCTGTGCGTGTCTCAACACATCACTAGTGGTTTAATAAACCAGCCCATTTACTAGAGCTCCTCTGCTCTTCTGTTGGATCTTATGCAGGAGTCTGATGATTTTGAACACAGTGTGTGTGTGTGTGTTCGCGTAATGGATGATACTGTTATGTTAAATTGTTCGTTTTGCTGGCTCAAGCTTCTTGCACATTACATCTTCCAGACAAAGAGGGAGGAGATGCTAATAGATTATAATGTCTAAATGGGAATCAATTTGGAAATATTCCCAGCAACACTCCTAGCCTACAAAATGAAGTGTGCAACAGGCTCATGAGAGAAGCTGCTTTGAATGTGTTTGAACATAACAGTGAAATCTGCTAAGTTTCACTTTGATATCTCTGATTATATTAAGCAGAACTTGAACTGAATCAGTTATTAGTATTTCTGTTATTTTTAGCTACAATTGTGTGTGTGTGTGTCTGTATTTTATTATATGTCTGTATAGGTTTATATTTTATAATTGATATCTTTTTTAATGTAATTTATTCCTGTGATCAAAGCTGAATTTTCAGCATCATTACTCCAGTCTTCAGTGTCACATGATCCTTCAGAAATCATTCTGATATGATGATCTGATGCTCAAGAAACATTTATGATTATTATCAATGTTGAAAACAGTCATATTCTTGTGCAAACCATCATCATACATTTTATTTTTCAGGATTCTTTAATGAATAGAAAGTTCAAAATAACAGCATTTATTTACATTTATTAAAAATATTTTGTAACATTATACATGTCTTTACTGCCACTTTTGATCAATTTAATGCATCCTTGCTGAATTAAAGTATTCATTTCTTTTCTTTTCTTTTTTTTTTAATCTTACCACAAAAGTTTGAATGGTATCACAGTTTCCACAAAAATCTGAAGCAAATATGAAACTGTTTTCAACACTGATAATAATCATAAATGTTTCTTTAGCAGCAAATCATCATGTTAGAATGATTTCTGAAGGATCATGTGACACTGAAGACTGGAGTAATGATGCTGAAAATTCAGCTTTGATCACAGGAATAAATTACATTTTACTATATATTCATATAATACAGCTGTTTTAATTTGTAATAATATTTCACAATTTTACTGTTTTCATTGTATTTTTGATTTTATATATATATATATATATATATAATTTGAATGAAGTTAATTTTAATAAAATATTTAGAGTTACTGTGAATCTAAATCTTTTTTTGAACCGTTTCATTGAAATGACGTCTGGACTTCTCAACTGTGAGACACATTCTCATCTAGAGGATCTTGTTTGACGATCATCTCGCGAAAACAGTGTTGTGTTGTGTTTTGTCACAGCACTATTTGCTGGTAAAAGTATCTTGTTACTGGAACATCAACACTGTTTCTTAAAGAGCTGAGCTTCAGTCACACTGAAACGAGTCCTAGACACTCCTGTATATTCAGAATATATTTATGATAATTTGATTGGCAATAAAATATTAAATATTAATAAAATAATGCTTTTAAGAAAATTAAACATGATAAGGTTTTAACTTTAGTGGCAATAGCAACATTACAGTTTGATTCACTTCCATGAATCAGTTCTATTGAATCGATTCACAACTCTGATTCAATCGGAGTCAAAATGTTTTATACTTAAATTATTATGTTTTGTTATATTGTTGCAAATACATAAACATATTAAAAAAATTCTCTGTAAATTTATGATTTTTTTGCATTTAAAATTTGTGATTCACAGTTCTTGGTAACAATGGTTGTGTGGTCAAAATAACAGTTGCTTTAACTGACAAAAAATATAATCATGAAGATATAGAGTGAATATTATCTACACTCTTAAAAATAAAGATTCCAAAAGTTGGAACCATTAAAGAAGCTTTATTTTTAAGAGCGCTCAGGCTGAAGAATATTGAGATATAATTGTTTTCTCCGCCTCAGTATCTCCTGACACGCCTGCGAAGTGCAGAAACAAAAGGCGAAGGCGTTCACTGTTTAGCAGGTGGCGTTTTTTCAAGTCGGTTACAAGATGTTTAAGAGAGGACAAAGACTCCCATTACTGCACAATTACCAGCGTCGAGCTTCTGCCAGCGCGACCACAGCTTTGGTGCATGAAGACTTTCACAAGAGGCATTAAAGTGGAGGTTCTCTAACCGTAACTCGCTTTCATACATCGTCGTGAGGAAGAGAGAAAGGAATACGCTGGTGTTAAGGTCTCAGTCTGCGTTTGTCTCCGCGTGAGACGTTGATTTGAGTCTTTGTGTCAGTTTTGCATGTGATAATGAAGCCATTGGGAGAAAGGAAGAGGAACAGGGGGTGAGGTGAGACAACGATTGGCCATCGACCAAAAAGAAATGGCGAGGTGGCACATGTAGACACATCCGAAGACGTGCGATGAGCGTGAAAATGAAGCAGACGTAGAGATGGAGATGATCTGTAATGATGGTCAGTCCAAATGACAAAGTTGACAAAAAGATTGAATCCAATATTTATATTATGTTCATCTAACATAAGACAACAAACACAAGCAAGGTCACATTCGTAGACGAATGTCTTGAGAACGGTTGCAAATATCAAAAAATCCATTCAGTTTATTTATGTGCGGCTCTGTCCAAAGATCATCTGAGCCGATTTTGGACAAAATAAGTTTTCATTTCTGATAAACTGTTCAAAAGTTAGAGCAAAAAGAGCCATTTTTCAGATCTCATGACCTGTAAGCGGTGCTGTTCCCAAATTTGGCATGGACCCTCAGATCATGGTTCCTATGAAGCGTACCAATTTTTGTTTCGATTGTTCAAAGTTTGGCTGAGATACAGCCTCTGAACCAATTTTGGTTCAACCTCGTTAACTTTGAATCAAAGATGAATTAAAAAAATCTGTTCATTCATTTCTGTGCGGTTCGGTCTAAAGATCATGTGATTCAATTTTAAACAAAATTGGACAAATTATGAAGGAGGAGTAGCGAGAAAATTGAATACTGTACTTTTCAAAACGGCCACTACTGTAATCGCAGAGACTTCATGTAAGATGTTGAATGTGATCAACATAATGAGAGGGATCGGGTGAACTAAATTTCATTTTTCTAGAACAAAGGGTTCAAAAGTTATAATCTTTAGAAAAGTGAATTTGTGAACTGGTGGTGGCGCTATAGAGTTGGTCCTAGAGACTCCAAAATTGGTCAAATCACTATTCATTACTATCTCTATAATTTTGCCAAATTTCATTATTTTCTCATATTTCCCTTTCATAGGGCTTGCCATAGACTCCCATTCGGGAAGAAAAATAATAATAATGTGGAAAACTAATGGATAATTAGAGGATTGGTCCCTAACAAGGTGGGGGGAAAACCCCAAACGTTAAACAAAAATCATCCAAAAAACATTTGGGAAATTGTTATACCTTATGTGAGCAAAGTCAGTAAGTTTTGGTCCAATGCAACTAGCATTTTCAGGAAAAATAAAATCTTCTGTGAGTCAAAATGATCGAAACGCAACGTGAGGGTTAAGATTGCATCGCTGCCCTAGTTAGCAAGTCATCAGAGATACTGGTGGATTGGCATCAGTGTGTTTTCACACACACACACACACACACACACTCGCAAGCAGGAAAATAGTTCACATCAGCAGGGAGGCACATGTGCTGAACCGCATGCATGCAAGCGTCCTTGTCCACGAGTTTGACAGCGTGCCAAACCTGCACTGAAGACCGACCCGTCAACAGAAGCACCAGCAGATTTCCCATCATCACCTTGCATTTGTGCGATGCGTACGTGCCGACGCCAGTGTTTTTAAATGCGTCTGCATGCAGTGCAGCTAACAAAAAATATAGTCTAAAAAGTTTTGCCAACGTTCCTATTAAGTTATGTTCTCTGAACAGGTTTCAAAACATTCTTTCTTGGCTATGCGAAAGTTAAAAGGGATAGTTCACCCCAAAATGAAAATCATCCCACTATTTACTCACCTTCAAGCCATCCTAGGTGTATATGACTATCTTTATTCAGACCAACACAATCAGAAATATATTTTAATATGGCTGCAAGCAGCGTTTATCGGGGTTCAAATGCTTTAAGGCCTTTAAACATACATGTAAAAAGGTGTTTTGTTTTATTTAGCAAGCATGTAATCACTTAGATCATAGATTCAATTCACATTTATTTCTATAGCGCTTTTCACGATACATATCATTTCAAAGCAGCTTTACAGAGAATGCATGTCAACATTACAATTTAAAGAATGCAGTTAGCAAATAATGTAATAATTTACAATTTACAATCACTGTTAGCAGTTTAACTGAACGTAGAAGCAATGAGCTCCTGGAAAAATGAATTACATTAACAATAATCAAGATATAGAATTTGTGCAATGTGCATGTTGATCCAGATGATTGCGTCTTCTCGAGTCCTCGCAGGAGTTGGCGCCGTCTCTTCACAGGTGATGGTCATCTGAGGTCTTCTTAAGAGGCTGGATCCAAACTGAAGCTGATGTACGCTCTAGTCACCTCGGGACGGGTGTCCCGAGGCAAAACAGAAAAGCAAATGGAGAGTAATTAGCGTAGCTGCTGTTCATAACATTAAGCAAAGATAATCATGTGCAATTGCTCTGATATGAGATGCATTATGTGAATGCTTGGCTAAAGAGATGCGTCTTTAATCTAGATTTAAACTGGGTGAGCGAGTCTGAGCCCCGAACATTATCAGGAAGGCTATTCCAGAGTTTCGGAGCCAAATGTGAAAACGCTCTCCCTCCTTTAGTGGACTTAGATATCCTAGGTACAACCAGAAGTCCAGATGGAAAAGACCATTTAGAGCCAATGGTTTTTAAAGCTTTTTTTCCACTTTTGTAACTGCACCAGTTATGGCCCGATGTTCCATGCTTCTTTAGAATCATGTGACGCATGTGCACACCCAACTTCATGAAGTTCTACGCAAATCAGGCCGGAAGAGGGCCATGCGAAAGTTGGTTTTTGAAATAATCTCCAATATTTAACGCATGATTCGATGGACAGCGGAGGTCCTAGAGGCAAAGTTGCTCAGAATGAGGAGTTCTACCATGTGGTATGAAAGTCATGGGTGTGTGCGAAAAAACGTGCGATACACAATACTTTACACATGTGAAAAATGCAACGGTGCCCCCCAGTGGCTAATTTCTTTTGAATTTCTCACAGTCCTCTAGAGCCGTGAGTCGAACAGGCCCAGCGAGTTTTGTTCCAATCAGCAATGTTAACCTTGTCTGATAGCTGCTCAAATTTCATTGGCCGCCGCCAGCCGCGTTTTTTGAGAAACGTGAATGTCTTCAAAGGCAGACTTGGCACCTTGGATAAAGACACCACATGCCAATTTTTAGGTCAATCAGACTTAGGGTTGTGTAGTTATAGCCATTTTTAAGTTTTTTTCCATGTTATAGCGCCACCAAGTAGCTAGTCACAGTGTCCTTTTTCATGCAACCACAGAATGAGCTCTTACATAGGTGTACCAAGTTTGGTGAAAATATCTCATTCCGTTCACGAGTTATAGCCATTTTAGTAAAAGTGGCTCCGCCCACTTCTAACATTTTGGCGGCCCTTAGAGATTGTGAATCGAAATTTCAACTTTGTTATTAATAATTATTGACAATCAGACTGCAGAGAATCTTGCTGCACTGGTTTGGTTCCGATCAGGCCTAAAACCTTGGACTAGTTTGCAAAAGTAAGTTTTTCAAAAAATCCAAAATACCCAAAAATATTCCAACGATATAAGACACTTGAGCCTACGCCTAACGGTTCAAGAGTTATGGGTGATTTTGCACTTTTGACCGCTGTAGCGCCCCCGTCAGGCCGATCGGGGTGAGCCTTGGTGATGTTGTAGACGGTGTGAGTACTACCAGCCCTCAAAGTTTCAAGTCTCTACGACTTACGGTTTGGTCTGCCCGATCACTTTTATGGGAGAATGATCCTTGGAAATTTTAACAATTACAATAGAGTTTCAGCGCTTGAACCCCTAAAAATATCCTGGCTCTTCCAAGCTTTATAATGGTATTGAAGGGGGTGCGTAATTTGAAGCCCAAATAAATGCATCCATCCATCTTAAAAGTAATCCATACGGCTCCAGGGGGTTAATAAAGGCCTGAAGCAAAGTGTTTTTGTAATAAAAATATCCATATTTAAAACTTTATTAACTATAATAACTAGCTTTCGGCAGACGACCATACGCAACGTTTTGCGGATATTATGGATTACTTTTATGATGGATGGATGCATTTTTTTGGGCTTCAAAATTCCACCCCCCCCATTCACTGCCATTATAAACCTTGGAAGAGAAAGGATATTTTTAAATATATCTCCGATTGTGTTCGTCTGAAAGACGAAAGTCATATACACCTAGGATGGCTTGAGAGTGATTAAATCATAGGCTAATTTTCATTTTTGTGTGAACTATCCCTTTAAGGGAACATTCCATTGTATCATTCTTCAAACATTATTGGAATGTTACTTTTGAATGTTGAATGTTAAAAAACATTTTGAGAAAGTTATTAAAGACCAGATAACTTTAAATGAACATTCTATTGACATTACTGGAAGAACGTTTGTTCATAACTTTGAGAGAACCTTGCCAGAACGTTCCCTGTTGGTGGGTTTGTGCATGTGCGCGTCAACAGAAGCAAGATCGTATTTCCCATCATCACCTTGCGTTTCTGCATTTGTGTGTGCCGACGGCAGTGTTTTTAAACGCGTCTGCATGCAGTGCAGGTTCATGCATGCGTCCTTGTTTTCTCTCGCCGGCCGTTGTGGACTCACGGACCTCAGTGATTAATAACCACACACCTGTGCTAGATATACGACTGTGGATTTTGTGCGTGTAATGAAATATTATGGAGTAATCCGAGCGATGTTCAGCACTATAACACGAGTGTGTTCAGGGTCAGAGCGGCGCGCACCGGCTCAACATCAAGGATTAGTTTTTATCATTTTTTTAATATCTCTCCCATGGCTTGTAATGCATTAATTTAGACACACATTGAATTTATTGGAGAGGGGATGAAGGGAAAAAAAGGCAATAGTCTTTTTTTTTCTGAAATAATGATCTGTGTAGGCTGTGCCTCTGGACAAAAAAGAAGTATAATAATAATGACAAATAGAAGGATGAAAATCGGCCCCAAATCCTGCCGACGTACACGAGTATCAGGGCTTTTATTAAAAATTTTAATATCAAAGCTCTTGTACCACCCGAATCAAATTATAATTTGAAAGAAGGATGAATAAAATGGAACACAAGAAAAGAAGTGTTGACATTGTGTCATTTGAGATGGAATTGTCGGCCTGGATCTTCGTCTCCGGAGGAACTGAGAGGAGTTTTCTTCAGTGACGTCTCCTTCATACTGGCAGCCTTTTGCTTTTAAAGGAATATTAAAGGTTATTCAGGTCAAAAAAAAAAAGAGAAACACTCGCATTGATTTCATCATGACGTTGAAAACAGCTGAGCTGCTTCATATGGTTATTTAGCAATTAAATTGATCAAAAGTGACCGTGAAGACTTTTATAATGTTACAAAAGATTCTATTTCAAATAAATGCTGTTCTTATGAACTTTATATTCATCAAAGAATCTTGAAAAATGAAATGTATCACAGTTTCCACGAAAATATGAACTGTTTTCTCTTTCCAGAAAACAGATTTTTGTCCAATCAGATGCTGTTTTGCATATGAAAGCACTCGCATTGTTTTCCACATTACAGTCTTATGAATGTCGTTTGATGTTGACTTTAAAAAACTCCGTTCACTGATTGTGAATGGTATATATTTCCAGATGTGATTTTTCCAGGAGAATCTCGTCTTTTCCTCCTGCATTAGGACAGACTTCATCATCTTCATGTATCTCCATCTTCCTCTTCAGCATCCTTCCTTCACCCCGTCTCTCTCTTCCTCTTCCTCCTCCCTTCTTTGATGCCGTCTCCGTTCCCCGGGCCTCGCTGCTGCCCCTGATTAAAATGGAGCCCTTGTCGGAATAATAAATGTGAGACGGATTCCATGTCTTACGGCCTGCGCCCTGAAGTTTGTGCGAGTGTTTGGGCATGAAGCTCTGGCTGCACTGGCCATGTTGAAGCCCTCGATGTGTGTGTGTGTGTGTTTTGAGGTCTTTGGTGGCTGTTCTTGGACGGCAGACAGCAGCCTGAAGTGTTGAATAATATAGATGCTCAGCTTGGGTTGTTCTTAATTAGACTGAAGGCGGCATCACGCTCCTTTAACTGTGTCCAACTTCACCCGGAGGAAACTCAGAGAGACAGACACGCGCAGGACCTGTCTCACATCGCTCATTGTGACACGCTTCAAACCGGCCACTTTAAAGTTTTCATTTTGTGTTTAATTTCGGACATTCATCGTGGGCAGAGGTCATCCGATGTGTTTTTGGCAGGTGCAAATCTGCATTAGTAACTTTCATGCCATCAATTGCACATACGTTCAAGCTCCGACGATTGTTCTTGGATCATTTTGACTGGATCACTGAATCAGTGAGTTGTTGACTCAAGAACAGTTACAATTGGATCAGTCCAATTCGTGAATTTCCTCGCTATATTATATAAACTAGTATGTTTGCACAGCATTCCTCTTAAAATATTAATGCATTTTGCCTCACGGGATGTCTGTATGTTGTATTTTTATATTATTTGTCATCACATAAACACAAATTTAGTTTTCCCCATTTTTATATATGGTAGCCTATATTATTTCACTTGTTTGCACACTTGAATTATCACTAACCTAAATTGATAGTTCAGTATATTAAAGTTTAATGTTTTGGTAGTGTACAATATGCATTGGTAATAAAATAAAAATTGAGCTTATTTGCAACACATATTAAATGCTCGAATCCTTATTAGTACTGACTAGTGCTGGCTAGAATAAATATGGTTCATCGATCAGAACTTTTTAATACTTAAGTACATTAAAAATCTAGTACATTGGTACTTTTACTCAAGAAAAACTGAACATTTTAACAGGGTAACTGTACGTTTACTCAAGTACTTGATTTGTGCACTTTGTCCACCACTGTACAATAGTAATATATTTCTGTCATAATTTCTTCAAGTTAAAGTGAACTTGTATTTTGGCGGGCTGTGCTGAAGAGCTTTGAGTTTGTGTGTGTATCTGGCAATAGTTTTCTCAGATGAAATGGTGAGACGCTGCTGAAGAGACTCTCAGAGTATATATGTGCTCATATAAAGAGACGTACATCTGCATGATTAATCGTTAAAAGATCTCGATTCAAACACCCACACAATCTTATTCCTAAATGACAGTGATTCGGCTATGTCTGTTAAACCTCTGACAAGTAGCTACATTACAGCGGAACATTCAGATCTGTGTTCGTGCTGCCGCTGAGCCAGAGAAAGCCGTTGTTATATATAGGTTACACCAGTAGGTGGCGACAAGTGACTGTGCTGATTCATCCAGTAATGAAACAAGTGAAGTCTTTGAGTCATTGAATCATTCATTCAAGAGATACATTCAAAAACGCTGATTCATCCAGTAATGAAACGAGTAAAGTCTTTATGAGTGAGTCATTGAATCATTCACTCAACACAATTTTTAAAAAAGTGCTTAAATATTTTTATATTGACTGCAACAATTAGCATTTTATCAGAAACTCTGGTGAATTAAGCCTGCATGTTTTGTTTAGATGTCTATTCAGAATCATGGGAGAATTGTGATCTATTTTAAACAAAAAAAATTGTGATTATCATTTTATCCAGAATTGTGCAGCGCTAGTGAGGCGACGTGTGCTTGTGTTTGTGTAGTGGAACAAACTGAGACAAGCACAACATGCAGATTTACATAGCAGGCTTTAATATTCACACACCCTCGTTCATATTGCCATTTGATTTAAATTTATTTTTTAGATGACTGGACTGCTGTCAGCGTATCACACAGATCATAGGGCCCTACTCTTGGATAATATTTGCACTTGTGTGTGTGTGTTTGTTCTTCACTCCTGTGTTGATATTTGATTGTTGAATCAGGCGAACCTCACAGCCGTAAGTGCTGATGTCAGAGCCACTTCCTTCCTTTCTGTGTTCGGGAACGCTGCTGTTGTGACGTCTCTCCATATGTTCAGTCCTGTCTCCGCTCACACGCGACACGTCCCTGAGGACGACACATGTGTTCGTGGAGCTTCAGCGTGTGACAGCCTGAGCATCATAATGACAAGGATAAAGCAGTATAACCTTATATGACGGGACGCACAGCCGAACACCACACGTCAGTCCTCACGAGCGTCGCATCCGTTCACATGACGCACAACTGTGAAAATATCCTGCACGTGAACATCATCACAACAGTCCAGTGTATTTTAGTATGATTTTTGCCTAGATTTGCCTACACTCTAAAAATGCTGGGTTAAAAACAAACCAAGTTGGGTTGAAAATGGACAAACCCAGCAATTTGGTTGTTTTAACCCAGTGGTTGGGTTAAATAGTTGCCCAGCCTGCTGGGTAGTTTTATTTAACTCAACTATTGTTTAAAAATGACTGTATTACTTGCTTAAAATGAACCCAAAGTATGTTGGAAATTAACATGTATTAATATGTTTAATAAATGAACATTTATTAATACATTTAATAATTAATAATTAAACAAACATTTATTAAATTGCTTATTAATAAATGTTCACCTTTTGATTATTATTGTTGCCTCTAGTAATTATGTGTCTGATTTTTAATTTCCAACTTATTTTGGGTTCATTTTAAGCCAGTCATTTTTGAACAGTAGCTGGGTTAAATAAAACTGCCCAGCACATTGGGCAAACATTTAACCCAATCATGGGGTTAAAACAACCAAATTGCTTGGTTTGTCCATTTTCAACCAGCAATGGGATGTTTTTAACCCAGGGAATGGGATGTTTTAACCCAGCGAATGGGATGTTTTTAACCCAGCGAATGGGATGTTTTAACCCAGTGAATGGGATGTTTTAACCCAGCGATTGGGATGTTTTAACCCAGCGATTGGGATGTTTTAACCCAGCGAATGGGATGTTTTAACCCAGCAATTGGGATGTTTTAACCCAGCGAATGGGATGTTTTAACCCAGCGAATAGGATGTTTTTAACCGAGCGAATGGGATGTTTTAACCCAGCGAATGGGATGATTTAACCCAGCGAATGGGATGTTTTAACCCAGCGATTGGGATGTTTTAACCCAGCAAATGGGATGTTTTAACCCAGCAATTGGGATGTTTTAACCCAGCGAATGGGATGTTTTAACCCAGTGAATGGGATGTTTTAACACAGCGGATGGGTTTTTTTTTTAATCTATTTGAAGAAATTTTAAACAAAACATAAATAAGAACTGCACTGAGTCTCCTGAGCAATAAAAGAGCAACCTTTGAGCGATATAATTCTGTTGATGGTTAAATAAGAGAGTTTAAAGGATTATAATAAGTGGATTGTAATGCAGTAATATTCATACATGTTTAAGAGCAGATTAAATGTGTGTTTGTAAAAGCTCAAATGTTGCAAATGTTATTTGATTGTTGGCTTATCTGATGCAAATCTGTATTCATGTAGAACAGCAGAAGAATGAATGTCGATCAAATGTGAATATGTGTGTGTGTATGAGAGAGAGAGAGAGAGAGAGAGCTGTTGTTTTTGTGTCCCAGTTTAATGATTGAGGTTATTGGTTCAAATCCCTAGAAATGTTGCATGTCAGTCATAATCTGTGAGTGAACAAGCACAAGTGTCTCTCACCGCATGTAATCTGAGATTATCATGTACCAGTGTTGATCACAGTAGAGAGACGTCTGCGCCGGTGTTTTATTTTGAGTTTAAACAACGCTATTAAAGTCGTCATGAAAGGGAAGTTGCGCTGGTCTTTTCTTCCCTATTGTGTTGCATATCAGAGTGAAACGGCTTCAGGAACAAGAACAAATGTAGGGCGGAGCTTGATTTTGTCTGTGGGGAATTGATTGGATGGTTGTGGTTTGCTATTGGTGGATCTCATGTGAGTGACAGGTTGCCCCGCCCTCATCGTCAGAGAAGAGAAGAGATGCTGCAAGAGGAAGATATTCTGATTCAAGATTATGAGGAACATGAATTTAAAACAATAATGATATGCACCAATAAATCAGTTTTAATAAATGTTGGAATATTCCTTTTTAATCCGACTCTCAGGTCACATGAATTGTAACATTTGTTTATTCAACATTGAGAAGGCTGATGTATAGAGATGATCATAGAAACATTGTTATGTCTGATGAACGTAAATGAGAATGATAAACGGCAGCGGATCAACTTGTCATTAGTTATTTTCGACAAGACTCCAGTGGTTTGGCATGAGTCGGAGTGTGTGTGGTTTAGTCTGTGTGTGTGTGGTTCAGTCGGTGTGTGTGTGGTTCAGTCGGTGTGTGTGTGTGGTTCAGTCGGAGTGTGTGTGGTTCAGTCAGTGTGTGTGAGGTTCAGTAGTTCAGTCGGTGTGTGTGTGGTTCAGTAGTTTAGTCTGTGTGTGTGTGGTTCAGTCGGAGTGTGTGTGGTTCAGTAGTTCAGTCGGAGTGTGTGTGTTTCAGTCAGTGTGTGTGTGGTTCAGTAGTTCAGTCAGTGTGTGGTTCAGTAGTTCAGCCGGAGTGTGTTTGGTTCAGTTGGTGTGTGTGTGGTTCAGTAGTTCAGTCGGAGTGTGTGTGGTTCAGTAGTTCAGTCGGAGTGTGTGTGTTTCAGTCAGTGTGTGTGTGGTTCAGTAGTTCAGTCAGTGTGTGTGTGGTTCAGTAGTTCAGCCGGAGTGTGTTTGGTTCAGTTGGTGTGTGTGTGGTTCAGTAGTTCAGTCGGAGTGTGTGTGGTTCAGTCAGTGTGTGTGTGGTTCAGTCGGTGTGTGTGTGGTTCTGTCGGTGTGTGTGTGGTTCAGCCGGAGTGTGTGTGGTCCAGTTGGTGTGTGTGGTTCAGTACTTCAGTCGGAGTGTGTGTGGTTCAGTAGTTCAGTCGGTGTGTGTGTGGTTCAGCCGTAGTGTGTGTGGTTCAGTCGGTCTGTGTGTGGCTCAGTCGGTGTGTGTGTGGTTCAGTCGGTGTGTGTATGGTTCAGATCAGTATTTCAGTCGGAGTGTTTGTGGTTCAGTAGTTCAGTCGGAGTGTGTGTGGTTCAGTCAGTGTGTGTGTGTGGTTCAGTAGTTCAGTCAGAGTGTGTGTGGTTCAGTCAGTGTGTGTGTGGTTCAGTAGTTCAGCCGGAGTGTGTGTGGTTCAGTAGTTCAGCCGGAGTGTATGTGGTTCAGTAGTTCAGTCAGAGTGTGTGTGGTTCAGTAGTTCAGCCGGAGTGTGTGTGGTTCAGTCGGAGTGTGTGTGGTTCAGTCGGTGTGTGTGTGGTTCAGTAGTTCAGTCGGAGTGTGTGTGGTTCAGTAGTTAATTTGGAGTGTGTGTGGTTCAGTCGGTGTGTGCGTGGTTCAGTAGTTCAGTCAGTGTGTGTGTGGTTCAGTCGGAGTGTGTTTGGTTCAGTCATTCAGTCGGAGTGTGTGTGGTTCAGCGGTTCAGTCGGAGTGTGTGTGGTTCAGTAAGTGTGTGTGTGGTTCAGTAGTTCAGTCGTAGTGTGTGGTTCAGTCAGTGTGTGTGTGGTTCAGTATTTCAGTTGGAGTGTGTGTGGTTCAGTCGTTGCGTGTGTGGTTCAGTAGTTCAGTCGGAGTGTGTGTGATTCAGTCGGAGTGTGTTTGGTTTAGTAGTTTAGTCAGAGTGTGTGTGGTTCAGTAGTTCAGTCGGAGTGTGTGTGGTTCAGTCGGTGTGTGTGTGGTTCAGTAGTTCAGTCGGAGTGTCTGTGGTTCAGTCAGTGTGTGTGTGGTTCAGTAGTTCAGTCGGAGTGTGTGTGGTTCAGTAGTTCAGTCGGAGTGTGTGTGATTCAGTCGGAGTATGTGTGGTTCAGTAGTTCAGTCGGAGTGTGTGTGGTTCAGTAGTTCAGTCGAAGTGTGTGTGGTTCAGTTGGTGTGTGTGTGGTTCAGCAGTTCAGTTGGAGTGTGTGTGATTCAGTCGGAGTGTTTGTGGTTCAGTCGTTCAGTCGGTGTATGTGTGGTTCAGTAGTTCAGTCGGAGTGTGTGTGGTTCAGTAGTTCAGTCGGTGTGTGTGTGGTTCAGTGGTTCAGTCGGAGTGTGTGGTTCAGTCAGAGTGTGTGTGGTTCAGTCGGTGTGTGTGTGGTTCAGTGGTTCATTCGGAGTGTGTGTGGTTCAGTAGTTCAGTCAGAGTATGTGTGGTTCAGTAGTTCAGTCAAAGTGTGTGTGGTTCAGTCGGTGTGTGTGTGGTTCAGTAGTTCATTCGGAGTATGTGTGGTTCAGTAGTTCAGTCGGAGTGTGTGTGGTTCAGTCGGTGTGTGTGTGGTTCAGTAGTTCAAGTCAAGTCAAGTCACCTTTATTTATATAGCGCTTTTTACAATGCAGATTGTGTCAAAGCAGCTTTACATTGATAACTGGTACATAATTTTGGCTGCACAGTAGCTCTTAAAGAATAGTGTCAAGTCGGAGTGTGTGTGATTCAGTCGGTGTATGTGTGATTCAGTTGTTCAGTCGGAGTGTGTGTGGTTCAGTAGTTCAGTCGGTGTGTGTGTGGTTCAGTCGGTGTATGTGTGGTTCAGTAGTTCAATCGGAGTGTGTGTGGTTCAGTGGTTCAGTCGGTGTGTGTGTGGTTCAGTAGTTCAGTCGGAGTGTGTGTGAGTCAGTAGTTCAGTCGGAGTGTGTGTGGTTCAGTAGTTCAGTCGGAGTGTGTGTGGTTCAGTAGTTCAGTCGGTGTGTGTGTGGTTCAGTCGGTGTGTGTGTGGTTCAGTAGTTCAGTCGGTAAGTGTGTGGTTCAGTCGGTGTGTGTGAGGTTCAGTAGTTCAGTCGGTGTGTGTGTGGTTCAGTAGTTCAGTCGGTGTGTGTGTGGTTCAGTCAGTGTGTGTGTGGTTCAGTCGGTGTGTGTGAGGTTCAGTAGTTCAGCCGGAGTGTGTGTGGTTCAGTAGTTCATTCGGAGTGTGTGTGGTTCAGTCGGTGTGTGTGAGGTTCAGTAGTTCAGTCGGTGAGTGTGGGGTTCAGTAGTTCAGTCGGAGTGTGTGTGAGTCAGTAGTTCAGTCGGAGTGTGTGTGGTTCAGTAGTTCAGTCGGAGTGTGTGTGGTTCAGTCGGTGTGTGTGTGGTTCAGTAGTTCAGTCGGAGTGTGTGTGGTTCAGTCGGTGTGTGTGTGGTTCAGTAGTTCAGTCGGTGTGTGTGGTTCAGTAGTTCAGTCGGAGTGTGTGTGGTTCAGCCGGAGTGTGTGTGGTTCAGTTGGTGTGTGTGGTTCAGTAGTTCAGTCGGACTGTGTGTGGTTCAGGTGGTGTGTGTGGTTCAGTAGTTCAGTCGGAGTATGTGTGGTTCAGTTGGTGTGTGTGTGGTTAAGTAGTTGAGTCAGTGTGTGTGTGGTTCAGTAGTTCAGTCGGAGTGTGTGTGGTTCAGTCGGAGTGTGTGTGTGGTTCAGTCGGTGTGTGTGTGGTTCAGGTGGAGTGTGTGTGGTTCAGTTGGTGTGTGTGTGGTTCAGTAGTTCAGTCGGAGTGTGTGTGGTTCAGGTGGTGTGTGTGGTTCAGTAGTTCAGTGGGAGTGTGTGTGGTTCAGCCAGAGTGTGTGTGGTTCAGTCAGTGTGTGTGTGGTTCAGCCGGAGTGTGTGTGGTTCAGTCGGTGTGTGTGTGGTTCAGTAGTTCAGTCAGAGTGTGTGTAGTTCAGTTGGTGTGTGTGTGGTTCAGCCAGAGTGTGTGTGGTTCAGTCGGTGTGTGTGTGGTTCAGCCGGTGTGTGTGGTTCAGTCGGTGTGTGTGTGGTTCAGCCGGTGTGTGTGGTTCAGTCAGTGTGTGTGTGGTTCAGTTAGTGTGTGTGTGGTTCAGTCAGTGTGTGTGTGGTTCAGTCAGTGTGTGTGTGGTTCAGTGTGTGTGTGGTTCAGTCAGTGTGTGTGTGGTTCAATCAGTGTGTGTGTGGTTCAGCCGGTGTGTGTGTGGTTCAGCCGGTGTGTGTGGTTCAGTCGGTGTATGTGTGGTTCAGTCGGAGTGTGTGTGGTTCAGTCAGTGTGTGTGTGGTTCAGCCGGTGTGTGTGTGGTTCAGTCGGTGTGTGTGTGGTTCAGCCGGTGTGTGTGGTTCAGTCGGTGTGTGTGTGGTTCAGTCGTAGTGTGTGTGTGGTTCAGTCAGTGTGTGTGTGGTTCAGTCGTAGTGTGTGTGGTTCAGTCAGTGTGTGTGTGGTTCAGCCGGTGTGTGTGGTTCAGTCAGTGTGTGTGTGGTTCAGTCAGTGTGTGTGTGGTTCAGCCGGTGTGTGTGGTTCAGTAGTTCAGTGGGCCGCTGTAGTGAGTAATGCAGTGGTCAGCGTGGGTTTGTGCTGCGAACATTATTTAAAGGCTGTCGATCCAGGGGGAACGATTAAAGCCTTACGCTAATTAGAGAACCTCCAGAAGGTCTAAGAACAAGGGAGTTAAAAAACAAATGAGTAAACAAAGATCCAGAGGGGCTCTGCACTGTAGTCTGCCCTGAGAGAGAGAGCGAGAGAGCATTAGAGCATCATGACTCTGTTCAGAACAGCACACAGCAGTTCTGTGCTATATAGCATCTGTACTGTGCACAGCATATGTATTTTCTGTAGGGTTATACCCAGATGAATGACACTTGAACTACTACTGACCTTCCAGTTTGATGAATGAGCAGGAATTACATCAAAAGGCATCTTTTTTATTCATTATTTCATCAGACTGGTGAAAACAGACTTTTATTTCTTAAAGAATTCGAATTAAAAATGCAAAATAGCTTTTTGTTTATAAGAAAATAACTGGACGCCACTCAGATCAGTGTTGTTATAGTATCATTGAGATACTATTATAGTTTTTTTATTAGTTTTTATTTGTGTATTTTCCATTTTCCATTTAATTTTAGTTGGTTTTAGTAACTTTATTGTGTGTTTGTCATTTTTATGTCTATATATTTTTATTCATTTTTATTTCAGTTTTAGTTATTAGTTATTTAGTTATATATTTTTAAATTAGTTTATATTTTTGTATTTTCCTTTTCATTTTAAAGTTTTAGAAATTTAGTTTTAGTCATTTTTTTATTAGTTATTTTTTTATAGATTTTATAATTTTTTATTTTAGT
>RJVU01057277.1:956035-968817 GCA_003731715.1 Anabarilius grahami
AACCCAGCGAGTGGGTTGTTTTAACCCAGCGAATGGGATGTTTTAACCCAGCGAGTGGGTTGTTTTAACCCAGCGAATGGGTAGTTTTAACCCAGCGAATGGGATGTTTTAACCCAGCGAGTGGGTTGTTTAAACCCAGCGAGTGGGTTGTTTTAACCCAGCGAGTGGGTAGTTTTAACCCAGCGAATGGAACGTTTTAAATATGTTTAATAAATGAACATCTATCTATCTGTCTGTCTGTCTGTCTATCAGTCTGTTTGTATCTNATGGGATGTTTTAACCCAGCGAATGGGATGTTTTAACCCAGCGAATGGGTTGTTTTAACCCAGAGAGTGGGTTGTTTTAACCCAGCGAATGGGATGTTTAAACCCAGCGAATGGGTCGTTTTAACCCAGCGAATAGGATGTTTTAACCCAGCGAGTGGGTTGTTTTAACCCAGCGAGTGGGTAGTTTTAACCCAGCGAATGGAACGTTTTAAATATGTTTAATAAATGAACATCTATCTATCTGTCTGTCTGTCTGTCTATCAGTCTGTTTGTATCTTATGTGATCTTGCATGCATATATTTTTCAATAAAGTTGTCAATAATAGACCGTCTACTGCCAGTCATGGTGGCCAAATGAAAATGAATGACTTGCTGTTTGTGTTCATTATCTCTGCAAATTGTTTCTGATATTCCTTTTGAAATAAATAAATATAAATCAATTGCATTCACAACTTGATGGAAACATAGCTAGTGTGAAGACATGTTAATTTGTTAAACTTGTCTGCAGTGTAAACGGTTTTGATATTTTCATGTGACTCCCAGCTACCGCTATGTTTTTCTCTCTTTCTTTTCTCCCACTCTCTCTTTCTCTGTCTTTCTTCACTCTCTCTGAATGATGGATCGCTGTGGGTTTTGTCGGTATGATGATTCGCTCTCCCTCCCTGTCGGGCTCCTGTGGGATGGGCGCGTGTGCCGGTGATCTATGGCCCGTGAAGTTCCTCAGTGCTGGTGGTCGGTAACAGGGCTGTGTATCCTCTGGGGCGCTGTGAGGAGAACGTGCATTATCTGTCGAGTCCTTCAGGGCCAGAGAGGCGAATCAAGCCTGAAATAGAGCTCTCCTCCAAAGCTTAAGCACCAGGCGATGACATAAACAACACAGTTCTTCTCTTCCCTTCCTTCCCATCAGCGTTTTCCTCCAGTCACACTCAAACAGATGGGACTATCGTCAACTCTCAGCCACAGAATTGCACTTAATTAGCAGCGTTTTACGCAGAAATTTTACCCAATTAGAGTCGTTCTTCACACATTACCTGTATTGAAATTCATTTTGAGTTTGCGAGTCTCCATCCACTTCAAGTGCAGAACGGCAGTGAGCGCAGCAGATCGGTCATTTGAGGTTGCATTAGGATGCTGCATTAGATGGAAATGCACTAAATATCGAAACAGACACTTTTAGGGCTCTTTTGCTTTGGACGAATTTGCAACCACCTAGCAACGCCTTAGAAACCCCTCCGAAGACCCTATAGCAACTGCATGGAAATCTTCTTGTGCTATAGGACACGATGAAAGCACAGCAGGTCACTCTCTCCAGCAGATTTTATATACATTATTGGTTGGTTTAATGATCTTGATCATACACTCTAAAAAATGCTGGGTTAAAAACAACCCAAGTTGGGTTTAAAATGGACAAAACCAGTGATTGAGTTGTTTTGACCCAGCGGTTGGGTTCATTTTGGGTTCATTTTAAGCAAGCAATACAGTAATTTTTAAACAATAGTTGATTTAAATAAAACTACCCAGCAGGTTGGGCAAACATTTAACCCAATCACTGGGTTAAAACATTTCATTTGCTGGGTTTGTCCATTTTCAATCCAACTTGGGTTGTTTTTAACCCAACATTTTTTAGAGTGTATAAATCAAGCCCTTCATGCAGCCTCAGATGAAAGCCGTCACGTATTTCAGAACAATAAATAGCTGGTCTGGGATCAGGTTTTTCTAGACTGTGTCCATTATGACGTGAGAATGTAAGAGCTGATCTGAGATCTAATGCGTCTTTAGCAATGCCTTTGGCATTACCTAACAAACTGCTTGAAGGTGAAGCTCTTCCAGGTCTTGATCATATTTCAGCAGATGTCTTTATGGACCCTCTATGCGGTTAACAGGAAATCAGACACAGATCATATTATCTCACTTCACTCTGTCGATATGTGCAACTGTTTATTAGCTCCTAAATCTAATTTTGAGGTTCCAAACCTGCTCATATGCTAAGAACTCAATTGGTCCAGTTGAAGCTATTCTAAGATCACTGTCAAAGTTCTCACAGCCTACAAGATTTCAGTCTTGTTGTAATTCCAGAAGAAAGCTCAAGACTGCTTCATTGTGCTTTAGTGGTAAAAATCACTTCCAGATTTTCTGTAATATATAAATTAGGATTGTATTTAGCAAAGTCCATTGATTCAGTTTAAAATAATTGAATCCTCTCTTATAAATGTGTGCATGTGATTCTGATCATCTACTGTTTTAGCATTTTAAACCGTAACTTATTTTTGTTCATGTTTTGATTATAAAGCAAGTTTGTGCATCTGTGTTTATAATAAGATATTTTGATATCTAATATATGACATCCAAGACATTTTATGTATGACTTAAGTGTATACTTATACACCAGGTTATAGTTATTCACCAGTAGATGGCGACAAATGACTATCTTTGTGACTGACTAAATTATTCATTCATTTAAATGATTTGTCGGAAAACACTGATTGATTCAGGAAGGAAACACGGGCTGTGTCCGAAATCTTAAAAATGCTTCCTCCAAGATAGGAAGGGAATCCAATGTTAGCTTCACTTCCTGTCTCCTGAGATACCTTCATCTGATCGATTTCTAAAGGCAGCATAGATGTATAATATTTAACATTTCTGATGTAATTTCTAGTGAGAACTCACTTAATTATCACCAAAGCTCTCTCTATTTTGCTGTAGATCATTAAACCGTTATGCTGCCTCAGAAGTCTGTCCAAAATAAGTTTCATGAGGTACCTTCGTGCACAAACGTTGCTTACAGAGTCACTGCCTGATAAGGCAGCGAGGCAAAAAGTCAGCTGTCTTAGTTTTCAGACGCAGCCAAGAGATGAATGAGTCATTGAATCATTCATTCAACTGACTCATTCAAAACCCTGATTCATCCAGAAACAAAACAAGGGATGCGTGAGTGATTGAATTATTCACTCAACTGATTCAATCAAAAACAGTGATTCATTTCAGGAATAAAACAAGATGTATAGCTGCGTCTCATTTCGAAGGCTGCGTCCTCCGGAAGTCACATTTGTTGGCCGGAAACGTCATCGAGTCTTTCTCATTTAAGAAAAGTATCTGTTAGATTGCAAAGTAATAAAAAAATTACAGTATTTTACATCTCACGAGGAATACCAATCAATTTTATTATGGTTACTCGTCTTAAATAAGACGTCCTTGATGACGTATACAGCCTTCAAAGTGACCTTCGGAGGATGCAGCATAATGGAGGATGCTCTTCCAAAATGAGACGCAACTAGTGAGTCATTGAAGCATTTACTTAACCCATTCCTCCAAAAACACTGGTTTATTCAGTAGTCTTTATGAGTGACTCATTGAATCATTCATTTATCTGATTTGTTCAAAACACTGATTCATCCAGGAACAAAACTTTCTTGTTCGAGATGCATCAGCACTACACTGACCGATTGGCATATGACATCAAAGTACCGCGGGAGTGTTTGGAGAGCATACGACTCCTTATACTTTTGAATCGCTCTTGTGGTACTTTGATGTCAGACACCGATCGGTCTGAGCAGCGCCGATGCATCTCAAACAAGCCTAACAGAGGATGTGTGAGGGATTGAATTATTCACTCAACTGATTCAATCAAAAACACTGATTCATTTTGGAACAAAGCAAGAGATGAGTGAGTCATTGAATCATTCACTCAACCCATTCCTCCAAAAACACTGGTTTATTCAGTAGTCTTTATGCGGCTAAAACACAGACAGCAGCAGATTTATTAGGCAGATTTATTATGCTGTCACTTTAAGAGCTGCACGGATCCAATATACAGATACACGTGTTTTATTTCTCCACTGTTTAAGTTCACTTAAAGGGGACGTAACATGAATCTGACTTTTTCCATGTTTAAGTGCTATAATTGGATCCCCAGTGCATCTTCACCTGCGGCTTTGTTTACACTTGTTTATGTTGGCGAATCAAACTGGGAATATTGTGTCTAAAATGTAAGTTACTCAATATGAACTTCTTTTTAACTGAATTGTTGTCAAGATTGCAAGTGTGATATTGCTCTGGTTAGTTATTTCTGTTCCCTCTAAATCTTTACGGTTATTGACAGTGTCGATACATATATTTCTTTTCTCAAACACTATGCTCTAATTAAGATCTGCTGTATATCGAATTGAACCATGTAAACTTTCCTATGGAATCTTTGCCATTTAGGAAATCAATACAGCAGCATTGAAAGGTCAGTCTTTCCTTTACTTTCCTCTTGGTCTGAACTTCTTTGTGAGCTTCATTTAAGTATCATCCTTTGTCTGTTGTCTCAGATGTATCTAAAATTCCTCAGGAGAAATAAAATAGTCACAAATGAGTCAATAACTGTCAATTAGTATGAATATAGCAACTCAGATCTTTTGATGAAAAATGTGCGTTCATTTTGAGATCTCTCAGTTTTAATTGACTAGGTATCAAATCCAAGCAAGTTTGAGACTCTTTGAAACTCTAAAGAAGACACATGTGAGATTACTGGGTCTGTTTTCCAAGTGAAATGTCCATTCAGTCTCATTGCTTTCTAAAAGAAACTAAGTTGACATATTAAAGTGAAAATGTACTTTATGTTTCTCCTGTGGGGTGTGATGATCTGCTCGTCAGATCTAAGCACATCTAATATTCCCTGGATCTGCATCGTTCTAAACTTCTCCATTATTTTCGGCAGGTCTTGAAGTGTTTGGGTGACGTTTGTTCTGTGTATTTTTATGAATTCTCCAATATCCCCCGACAGAAAGCCTCCAGACCCCTTATACTTCATGAGTAATAAATAATCTCTTTAGCCATGACTGAGCCAAGATAAAAATGAATTGCTTTCATCCAGTTACCCATCATGCCACGAGACCCTGGGCGTCCCTGACAACAGCCAGCGTGAATGATGTCACACCTGTAGGCTGTGGTAATTACGGCCCTCCGGCTCAGTTTCCCCCAGTTTGCATGCAGAGGAGACACGCTGTACCAAATCTGTATTCTGGATAAAAATCTGATCCTACCAATAAAATGAGCTTTTTTGGGTTCATATGCGAATCCATGAAATCTCTTTCACGTGACTCGAGTCAGAGCTTTAGTGCCGCTTTGACCTCCGTGTGAAAAGTGTGATTTTACGACATGATGCACTTACTGTATATACTGCACTATTCAACGTTCCACACTTTGTTTTTTCAGTTAATTAAGCACATCATCTGGGCATTTAAATGCACTTTCTCAAAATCTTGATGTTGATTTTGGGCTCTACTAGAACAGGTTTTCCTGCTTGAATGTTGATTATTTTCCTCATATTCTCCACTGTTCAGCTCCTCTCTTCCCAGTCTGTCAGTAACGCTCTGTTTAGTTCCTGTCTCTATGAAACCCCTCCTTCTGAAAAGCACAGTGTGCTCTGATTGGTCGGCTGGAGCAGTGTGTTGTGATTGGTGTTTGGAAAATGTCCCGCCCCTTACCATAACCGCCAGTTTCAACTAACTCAACCAGGCCCCGCCCCTTTATTCTGCATATGGATTATTTAAATGAGGAATATTGTGACGTGTTCGTTGTCGTCATTCCAATCTAAATTAACGATCTTTAATCCATTTCTTCAATTCTTATTCTGTCCTGAGACACACACCATGTGATTGTTCAATAATCATTGACTGTGTGTTGAAAGGTCATCTGCAAGCAGGGTCAAAGTTGAACTTTGAGCGTCACGTTGTGCAACTCAGCGCTGGTGAAAGAATGCTAACATCGCTGACGGAGTGTNTCAAAATCTTGATGTTGATTTGGGCTCTACTAGAACAGGTTTTCCTGCTTGAATGTTGATTATTTTCCTCATATTCTCCATTGTTGCAGCTCCTCTCTTCCCAGTCTGTCAGTAACGCTCTGTTTAGTTCCTGTCTCTATGAAACCCCTCCTTCTGAAAAGCACAGATTGGTCGGCTGGAGCAGTGTGTTGTGATTGGTGTTTGGAAAATGTCCCGCCCCTTACCATAACCGCCAGTTTCAACTAACTCAACCAGGCACCCCGCCCCTTTATTCTGCATATGGATTATTTAAATGAGGAATATTGTGACGTGTTCGTTGTCGTCATTCCAATCTAAATTAACGATCTTTAATCCATTTCTTCAATTCTTATTCTGTCCTGAGACACACACCATGTGATTGTTCAATAATCATTGACTGTGTGTTGAAAGGTCATCTGCAAGCAGGGTCAAAGTTGAACTTTGAGCGTCACGTTGTGCAACTCAGCGCTGGTGAAAGAATGCTAACATCGCTGACGGAGTGTGTTTTGAGGCTGTGGATGATGTTTTGTGTCTAGTCAAGCTATTAATGGAGAAGTTCATTTGTGATCTTTCACAGTAACTGTGTTTGATCTCCTGCTCCTCGAACATCAGCGGCGCGTCTGTAAATAGTGGACCTTGGCCAGAAGGGTGAAAGTCAAGCATGTTGAGGCGCTGCGGTGGTCTCTGGTGGTCTGTGGCGGTCTGTGCAGCGTGAGGGTCGAGGCTGAACAGGTGTAGGTCAGGTAGACAGTGAGATCAAGAGGTCTGATGCTTTCAGAACTAATCTGAACTGCTGTCACACACACACACTTCTAATGAGATAATGGGGCTGAAGGTTTGGCTCCTGTTTCTAATGGAGTGAAGTCAAGCAATGTGTGTGTGTGAGTGTTTGTGTGTGTGTGTGTGTGTCCCCACTTTTCAAAAGGCTTATAAATCACACAGAATGAGTTTTTGTGAGAAAGTAAAAGTGTGCACAGTTTCCTGTGATGGTTAGGTTTAGGGATAGGGGTAGTGTAGGGGGAGAGAATATACAGTTTGTACAGTACAAAAACCATTACGCCTATGGAATGATCCCACAATTCACAAAAACAAACGTGTGTGTGTGTGTGTGTGTGTGTGTGATCCTGTATTTTATTTTCACACATTAGTAGAGCAGCTTCCACATCTAGTTATTTTAGCTGATCTGTTATGCTGCTTGATATTGCAGTCTGGTATTTGTTAAAACATCATTTGAAATTATTATCATAATCATTAGGATACTGGTTTGTAGTAGGGCTGGGGAGTAAAAACAATTCACCTTACTATTGCATTTGTTTTTTTGTATGATTTTAAAATCGATTTTTTTATTCCAGAATGGATATTAATTCATATTGAATTGCTTTATTTTAGTCCTTGCTTATAGATAAGGTGGAGGAACATTACCACTTTTATTTCAGCAGAGGACAGGGCTCGACAGTAAGGACTGACCGATGGCCCGGGGTCAGTGTAAACGCTGCTCAGGACAGTTTTGACGCAACTGTTTCTTGCCTGATCGGGCCAGTGCTACATCACGAAAGTTTATCATGTTTTTAAGCCTGGCCAGTTTAAATATTTAAGCGCAAGAAGACGTGAAAGATAACTTTGTTCAATAGTGTGAGAAGTTTAGTGTGCGCACACATCCGAAGCGCGCACACAGAAAGCCGCTTCTCAGACAGCGTGCGAATGCTGAATTGAGCTCTCTTTCACGTCTTCTTGCACTTGAGCGGACATATTCACACAAAATTACATACAAAAATTACATGTATCCTAGTAAGCATAGTCTGTTAAATCTTAAAGGGGATCTATTATTCCCCTTTCACAAGATGTAAATATAGTCTCTGGTGTCTCCAGAATGTGTCTGTGAAGTTTCAGCTCAAAATACCCCACAGATCATTTATTATAGCTTGTCAAATTTGCCCCTATTTGGGTGTGAGCAAAAACACGCCGTTTTTGTGTGTGTCACTTTAAATGCAAATGAGCTGCCCGCTTTCCAGAAGAGGGCGGAGCTTTAACAGCTCAACAACAACAAAGCTGGAGAATCTCACGCAGCCAAAATGAGGATTGTCAGTAACGGTGTTCAGCCTTACATTGTTCAAACCGGAGTCGACACTGATGGAGAGACTCAGGAAGAAGTTACAACTTTTAGAATGAAACTGGCGAATCTTTTCAGCAAAAACCATATGGACGCCCACTATACATAGTGTACCTGTTTGCTAAACAGAGCCATATACACCAGGCTAATGTTTATAATTGCTATCGAATGAATATTTTTTCCAAAAATGTTTCCCTTCTTTTTTAGCAATTGATCTTGCCAGGGTCAACTTGCAGGTTATACGAGACTCTAAATAGTGTTCTGTGCTCGTCTGTGCAGCCAACAATGCTTTGCTCTAACTTTTGCCATGCCGTTAGAACTGCTACAACATTGTCACTTGCAAAAACAAAATGGCGGTGCCATGGGTGGAAATGTACAGATTAAGGGGCGGTAATATTATAATAAGATCCCTTTCCTACGTCACTAGAGGAGCGAAATCTGAGCAGCTTGTTTTTTCACATGTTTGCAGAGAAAGGCTTGCCAAAACAAAGTTACTAGGTTGTCCTTTTTCCCGCTTTCTCTGTTGTTAGATGCACCGGGGACCCAATTATAGCACTTAAACATGGTTTAAAAGATTTTATAGTTAAAGATAGTTTTCACTTACTGAAATCAGAAATTTACAGAAAATAGCTACATATTGTAATATAATACTTATTTTAATATTTACATTCCTAGTCAGTGCCTGAATTTGAATTGAGGATGCATATATGCAATTCAAATTAAAGGAAGTACAATTTTTAAAAAGCTATTTTTTGGTTTTATAATTGTAGAATAATCCTCACTTCAAACTGTCAATGTTTATTTTTTTTAAAGTGATCTGGAAAACATTTTGTACAACTACAGTCTGCTTTGTTAGCTGTTAATTGCCTCAAAAATCCATTCGAATGCGTAATTATTCAGAATGCATGACATAATTATTTATGTTTTTGTTGCAAAACTTGTTGTCTTTTGTGCTCAATTTAAAGGTAGTAAAGTATAATATTTCTTCTGTATCTCTTGAAGATGTTTGAGGATTTATATTAGTGTATGTTGTTTAATTTTGGAGTTACTGCATTTTCTTTATTGTACACTTTAGTACAATGTCTGTTGTTTTTAATCATGCTTTATAAATGAACCACGACTTGACTAAAGGTTCAATAAACCAATTAACAAAAGCTTAGAGAAAGAAGGAAACATCTTGATGGACTTTCACTGTTTCACTCGGAGATGAATGTTCTTTCCTCCCTTGATTTGATCAACTTGAATGAGTTTATTCAGGGTGTAAAGAGCAGCAGCTTTGACAAGGATCTTCTCAGCGCCGTCTTTACACAGTTAGTGAGATTAAAGTGTTCGGGTTGTTTGTCTCTTTATCCTCATGTTATGACAAGAGCTGCAATAAGCGCGACTCATTTTAATGAGATTCTTCACTTTCAGAGTCAATAATCAGAAAGCGCTTTACACCTGAACTCATTTACCACACACGCTGTCTCATATTCGCCTCTCTCAGCGAGACTGACCCGTATATGAACACGCCGTCATCGGTTACACTGCAGTTTTCAGCCGCTGATCGACTCCTTGCACTGAAATCAGTGACTGTCGAACTCCAAAAACACCATAGAGCATTTCAGAACGATTAAATATAAATAATTATTAATATTTGATCATTAAATGCATTATTATCACTAAAACTAAAAATGGATTAAAAATTATATAGGCATTGTTAAACAAACTAAAAATGACAAAAACAGCAAAATGACTAAATATAGTGCATGCTATTTTATTTTAGGATGTTTTTGGTCATTTTGTGTGAGTAAATGATGACAGAATCTTCATTCTTGGCTGAACTATTCCTTCAACTTTCACTAATAAGATCATCTTCTTCTTCTTTTGTGGCAATTCAGTCTCTCACTTTCTTTTCCTACATGTTTCATTTCTCTCTTCCGCCGTGTTATCAGTCTCGGCTCCGTTTCTCTCGTCTCTGATACTTTATAACTCACTCACTCTCACTCCATGATAATCCCTCTCTCTCTCTTTCTCTCTCTCTCTCCCCAGCGGTTTATCTCTTTTCCTCTGGGCTGTATTTCTCGTCTCATAATTAAATGTCATTTTCATTTTAAAGGAAAAGAAGGCAAAAGTTTCTTACAAGATTATTGTCAGAATATAGAGTTCTCAAACTATTTCTCTGTGAGTGTGACTGAGAGGAAGCATTCGTTGCTAGAACTGTGATGCTTAAATGCTGTCTAGGACAGTCAAAAGTTTTGGAATAATTAACATTTATGTCTCTTCTGTTCACCGAGGCTGCATTTATGTGATTAAAAATACAGTACAAATTGTGAAATATTTTTACAATTTAAATCAGCTGTTTTCTATGTGAATATATAGTAAAGTGTAATTTATTCCTGTGATCAAAGCTGAATTTTCAGCATCATTACTCCAGTCTTCAGTGTCACATGATCCTTCAGAAATCATTCTAATATGATGATTTGCTGTTGAAAATAGTTGTTCTGCTTCATATTTTTGTGGAAACTGTCATAACCATTGAAGATTTTGGATAAATTGACCAAAAGTGACATTAAAGACATTTATAATGTTACAAATTTCAAATAAATGCTGTTCTTTTGAACTTTATATTCATCAAAGAATCCTGAAAAATAAAATATATCACCAAAAAACAGTTTTCAACATTGATAATAATCATAAATGTTTCTTGAGCAGCAAATCATCATATCAGAATGATTTCTGAAGGATCATGTGACACTGAAGACTGGAGTAATGATGCTGAAAATTCAGCTTTGATCACAGGAATAAATTACACTTTACTGTATATTCACATAGAAAACAGCTGATTTACATTATAATAATATTTCACAATTTTTACTGTATTTTTGATCAAATAAATGCAGCCTTGGTGAGCAGAAAAATCATAATCATTCCAAAAGCATAAAAAATATCTGAGTTATTCCAAACCTTTATGTACATTTATGCATATAGTGAGCTGAGGAGAGTGTTTGTGCTGACAGATGATCAATATATCAGCGTCTGAGATAGAAATGAATCGATTGCATGAAATAAAACTCCAATTAGCTGAAGGAAGAGGTGAGAGGACGCACTTCTCTTCCCATCATTCCTCGGGGAGGAGCGGCGTGTCAGTCGCTGCTGGACACTAACAAGTGTTAGAAGTTACAGTAGAAACATGAAACACGAGGATCAGCCGGCGCTCCGTCATCGATTGCGTGTCTGTAAACGAGCGTTTTAATTGCGACGGGTTGATTCACTCCCTCGACGCCTCGCTTCCGGCTCCGCTGCGACTTCCGCCCCCTCATAAAGACTTTCTTAAGATGCTTTTTGCTGGTAGTGTCTCAAATGAAGTTAGCGATTATTAATGGGCCTCGAACTCCAAAGCAGCCTCTCTTTCTCGTCTCGCTGCACCAATAAAGACATTTCGCTCCACCGCTCGCTATCTCAAGCCACTGTAATCAAATTTTCTTTATATTAAATTCCCTGAGATATACATATGTATACACAGTTCGTCTGGCTGGATTACTCCATCTTCGGGTTATTATTTCTCCTCGGTGGAGAGATGGCGCATAAGGAAGCAGGAAAGCTCGGGAGTGTTATATGCATCAGGCCCAATGCTTTATTTTGGTGCCAGCTGTTGTAATCGACAGCAGCTTTCTATTTGATATTGCTGTCTACAGACTTGTAAATGTATCACTCAAATTGAAATGCTGCTAACAACTTCCTTCAGCTCGTCTGTGGCGCGTTATGAACTCCGTGTCGCGTGTTATCTGTCCCTAAATGCCTGAAATTCCTTTCAGCGCTGTGTGTGAAATCTCGCCTTTTTTAATATCATGCATAATTGGGTAGATCTCACAACGGCAGGTCCTGCTCACATTTCTGCCCAAAAATCTAAATTAAATAATAATAATATTTTTGTAGAAAGAAAATGAAGCCCATTTTTGCATGATTATGATTTTTTAATTTTCATTACTCTAATGCATCTGAATTCTTCACATTTGTTTTTTGTTTTGTTGTGATCAATGATGATTCTCATTACTGTGATAATTAATTTTTATTATTTAAATAAACATAAATTTAAAGCATTACAACAGTCCATACAATATATTTAAGAATTTAATTTAAAAAAAAATTACATTGGAAATCAGGAGGATATAATTGAATGAAAGCTTGTTTCCGCCATGAAATAAAAAAATAAAAAGGTAATTGCAACTTTTAATCTCACAATTCTGACTTTTTTTCTCAGAATTGCGTGTTATAAAGTCAGAATTGTGAGTTATAAAGTCGGAATTGCGAGATATAAAGTTGGAATTGCGTGATATAAAGTTGGAATTGCGAGATGTAAAGTCGGAATTGCGTGATATAAAGTCGGAATTGCGAGATGTAAAGTCGGAATTGCGTGATATAAAGTCGGAATTGCGAGATATAAAGTCGGAATTGTGAGTTATAAAGTCGGAATTGCAAGATATAAAGTCAGAATTGTGAGTTATAAAGTCAGAATTGCATTATAAAGTCAGAATTGTGAGTTATAAAGTCAGAATTGCGAGATATAAAGTCAGAATTGTGAGTTATAAAGTCGGAATTGCAAGATATAAAGTCAGAATTGTGAGTTATAAAGTCGGAATTGC
>RJVU01057277.1:981776-995042 GCA_003731715.1 Anabarilius grahami
AAATATGATATTTAAATGTTTAATTATTTAACAAAAAATCAAATGAAGCTGAATTATTAATCACAGTCGTATCATATTTCTTATTCAAAGTCAAATGTTTGTTTGTTATTTTTTAATTTTTATTATATTTAAGTATTGAAAAGTTTTATTTAAATATTATATTTAAACATTTATTTATTTACCTATAAATCTAATGAAGTTGAATTAATCCTAGTCAAAGAGTCAAATGTTTGTCTGTACCTGTCACAAGCTNAAGCTAACGTCTCCGTGTGTGTGTGTGTGTGTGTGTGTGTGTGTGTGTGTCCTCAGGTGCACGGCTTGGAGAAACAGGTGGGCAAATCTCTGGATTACCTGGAGCAGGGACCGTCCGGCACAGTCTTCAAGAGCCTCCCGCACGGAGCAGGAGGAGTCAAACCTCCGTACCAAACCTCCAGGATATTCTCCACAATGGACCACACGCCCGTCAAACCCAAACCGCCCACCTACAGCTTCCAGAACCCGTACGAATGGGTCCGAAACCAGTCGCAGCTCTTGGACCAAACAGGCTACCGACCCAAGCGCAAACCTTCCCTCAAAACCTCCATGAAGACTAAAAAGATCTTCGGCTGGGGCGACTTCTACTTCAACGTCAAGACGCTCAAGTTCAGCCTGCTGGTGACCGGCAAGATCGTGGACCACGTCAACGGGACGTTCACCGTCTACTTCCGCCACAACTCCTCCAGTCTCGGGAACGTGTCGGTCAGCATCGTTCCTCCGACCAAGGTGGTGGAGTTCGAGGTTCTCCAGCAGCAGAACCCGCTCCACCCGGAGATCCAGTTCCACCCGCCGCAGCAGTCCACCATCGACCCCAAAGACATCAAAACCTTCAACTGTCGTGTGGAGTACGAGAAGACGGACCGCTCCAAGAAGCCCAAACCCTGCCTGTACGACCCGTCGCAGACCTGCTTCACCGAGAACACCCAGTCGCACTCGTCCTGGCTCTGCGCCAAACCCTTCAAAGTCATCTGCATCTTCATCTCCTTCTTCAGCATCGATTACAAGCTGGTGCAGAAGGTCTGTCCGGACTACAACTTTCAGAGCGAACATCCTTACCTCGGATGAAGCGGATGTGCTGACGTGTTTGTGTTTTCCGGGACTCGATGTTGATTTTTTGGGATCTAAGTTTTCTTTGTATATAGAACGAACAACCCTAATCCGTTCAGCTCTTGATATCGATTTATTGCTTTCGTCCGTTTCTGTCTGTCGACTGTTAGACCAACAGGGAACGTGTTGTTTTTCTACCGATCCCGCTTGTGTATTTCACAAGGAGATCAAAATGATGTTCTTCCTCAGTGTTTCTGTCTTGTTTTCCAGCACAAATATCTATAAATCAAGAAACATTTACTGGAGAAGCAAAATGACTGAAGATATTAATAACCCTCTGGTGTTGTTCACTCATTTTAGACCCAAATTTTATTTTTTTATTTTTTTAAATCGCTACGAAACTCTGTGACTTTTATGGCAGTCGCTATGTGACCACAAAAAAAATGTGTGGACTTGATTCTAAAAAGCTTAATGGTCATAAAAATAGTCACACTTGTGTTGTTCGCGGTCAAAAATGACCGCCATAGTAAATGAATGGGAAATAGGCAAAAATATGAAAATACAGATAATTTTGTGTGTACAGTGTACAAATGGACAGCAAGGAAGAGGATACACTCTAAAACATCGAGAGTACAAAACAGACACACACACTTAAACACACACTCAGTTTTTTTAGGGATGCACAGTGAATCGGCCACCATTTTTTATTGTTATCGTTATCGGCCAGATAAGAAAATGTAGCCGATAAATAATGGATTTTTCCTTCAGATACGCACTGTTCACCATGATGGTTATGAATTGCTTGAAATATGATTGAAATCACTTCAGAAAGGAAAATACAGTCATATGGGCTACATAAAATTAAATTACATTTATTTTGGGGCAACTCTTTTAATGGTTTTAATGTTTTTGTAATCAGGCTCTCAAAAATTATATAAAAATTTGGATTTAGCCTAAATATCGGATCTCGGCTTTCAAATATAACAAATTATCGGTTATCGGTATCGGCTAAAATTCTCATATCTGTAACAATATATCAAAATTGAGCCAGAAGACTCAATTAAGAGGTGCGATCAGGTTGATTAAGCTCTGATAAAGCATTCCTGTTGAATTTTGATGTTATTTGTAACAAAATGTCTTTTTGTGTTCAGGTTTGACTTGCAAAAACTGACACTTCAAATCAACATTTCAAACAAAAAAGTCTAAACCTTGACAAAAAGTATTCTTTGAGAATGTCTAAATTTATATCTAAATCCACAGCTTAATAAAAATAAGTATTTATGTCTAAAAACAACCAGAGAATTTATAAGTAGTTTTATATAGAGCTATACTACAGGCATCTAGTGGTTACACTACAGCATTACAGATGTTTTTCTTTTTTTATTCCCACCAGATGGCACTAATCTGCCTTCAAACATTGAATTTGAAAGGCATTGGGCTCTATTTTAACAAACTAAGCTCTGAAGTGCACTGCGCAAGTTCTGTTCATCCACTTTTGCTAGTTTAATGACGGGAAAAAATGGTCGGCACGTGATCTAAAAGGGTTGTCCCTAGTCTCTTAATGTGTCATGGGTGTGTTTTGGGCGTAACATGCAATAAACTAATCAGAGTCTCATCTCCTATTCCCTTTAAAAGCCAGTTGCGCTCGCGCCATGGCGTAATTTGCAAAAGGAAAAACTAAACGCTTCTCTAGTGAGGAAACGAATCTGCTCATGCACGAGGTTAAAGCGCACAAGTAGACCATCTATGGGAAAAGTCGGATTCCACCGAAGCATTTGTATTGCATCTTTATGTATAAAAATATTAATCTTTTACATTGTAATCCTTTTATTTTTAATATTTGGCATGTTTGTGTGCGCCTATAAATGCATATTACTAACGTGCTCTTTAAATAACAACAAAATACTGCACCTTTAGAGCAGGTTTCAGTTGGTCAATGCCGTAGACGTTTTCAGTTCCTCAAAATAGCAACACGCCAACAATGCACCTGAACCTAGTTTTCAGACCAGCACACCCATGCTCGAACAGATGGGCGCAAATGCATTTGCTATTTAAACAACGTGACGCAGGACGTGAAAATGATAACTGCGTCAGGCTGAAACTAGCAAAAAACACTTGTGTCGCACCTGGTGTCGCATTGCGCCGGGTGTTTGATAGAGCCCTTTGTTTCTATTTGACCATGAAATTCTGCATTAACTGAAAAGTAATTTTAAAAAAATTTGTATTATTTTCAATGGGAAAAAATGTATCATAATTGTTGCATAAATATTAATTAGCCATGAAATTATCTCAAAATACAAAAGAAAAATATTATTGAACAAAAATATATTACATTGATTTTACTGAAAATAAAAAAAAAAAGTAAAATTTCAGGTGTTTTGTACGGAAGAGTACGGAAGAGGATTAGGGCCAAGCAATAATAAAAAAAATAAAACCATCTCGAGATTAAAGTTGATAAATTTCAAGAAAAAACTCGTTCAATTTCGAGAAAAAAGTCAAGATAAAATGTTGAGAATAAACTCATTAAAATACGAGAAAAAACTCTTTAAATTTCGAGAAAAAAGTCGAGATAAAATGTTGAGAATAAAGTAATTAAATTACGAGAAAAAAGTCGTTAAATTATGAGAAAAATGTTGTTACATTTCGAGAAAAAAGTCGAGATAAAATGTTGAGAATAAAGTCATTAAATTAACAAATTCATTCTCGTAATTTAACGACTTTTTTCTCGTAATTTAATGAGTTTATTCTCGTAATTGAATGACTTTATTCTCGTAATTTAATGACTTTATTCTCAACATTTTATCTCGACTTTTTTCTCGAAATTTAACGACTTTTTTCTCGTAATTTAACAACTTTAATCTCGAGATGGTTTTATTTTTTATTATTGCTTGGCCCTAATCCTCTTCCGTAGTTTTGTCACTTTTGACCGCGAACAACTTTTCTTTTTTTTCTTTTTTTTCTTTTTTTTTGATATTTGGATACTTGTCGTTTTTTAGATATTTGTCCTGGAAAACAACACAGAAATACTGAAGAAGAACATCATTTTTTTTGCAGTGTAGAAGAACGTCAGGCGTTTGATGCCGAGACAAAAACCAGCTACTTTTCATTGGTTTCAGTTGACAAACCTGTTGCGATCTACAGTCCGGTCAGGGTTTTGACCAACTCAGCTGGTTATAAATGAGGCCTGGTAGTTAAAGTCAACAACCCAGTGGACTTCAGCTGTGTGATTTGAAGAACTGATTGGATGATGATGAAAATATAGAGTCTGGAGAAATATTGATTCCTGATGTCAGTCAAGAAGAAGGAAGGTGATGAAAGATCATGAAGACAAACTTTTATTTTCTTTAGAATGATGAATCGTTCACAAAAACAGAAGGAATGTGAATTTGTTTCAATCTCATGTCGACTTCAAGAGGCCATCCTGATGTTGTCCAGAAAAGATTTTGAGGTATAAATTACAATATTTTGATGTTAAATGACAGCAAAACCTTTAAGTTTCAGCTTCATGATCAGATCATCAGCAGAAGCTCCAAAACTTTAACCGGACAAAGAGTTTATGTGTTATTGGTGAAAAACAGGGTTTAATGTTCAAAACATTGAGCAACATGTGTTTGCAGGACCGTGAGAAGATGATAAATGAATCCAAATGAATGTATTTAACAGAATGTTATTCACCCCAATATGAATTACCTTTATGTATTATGAAATTAAAGACATAGCATATCTATTTACTCTGAATAAAGCTTGAAGAGACGCAAAGACAAAATGCAAGATGCTGACACAGATAGAATGACATCTTTTTTATCCCATTTAATTATCCTTTACTTTCCCCATCTTGTTTTTGAAGTACAGCACCAAAAAACTGAGCCGTCGCTCTTTATTTTTGGACCACCGATTAGTCTGTGATCGAGAGGCTGAAGAGGAACTCGAGCTTCTGTGAATAAAGTATTGCTTGATCATGTGTAAAGTATACATGGGGAAAATTGTGTGTAAATAATGTATCACAAATAAATAATGAAATCCAACCTGCCTGACCTGCCGTTATTCACAAACACTGAATGAAATGATTGATATATTCAATATTCAAGACTGCAAAGAAGCACCTTATGATCTGTATTATGATGCTTCGTTTGTAAGGTCATTTTACTATGGTAAATTATAGTGCACTTTCTTTACATGATCAGTTTGTCTTCTTAGGGTCATCGGGAGACGTGGACACTTGAACTCTGATCACATAAACAACAAAAAATCCCTTTATTGTTGCTGACTTAAAGGGTTAGTTCACCCAAAAATGAAAATAATGCCATTAATTAAATACCTCATGTCGTTCCACACCCGTAACAGCTTTGTTCATCTTCAGAACACAAATTAAGATATTTTTGTTGAAATCTGATGGCTCCTGCATAGCCAGCAATGACATTTCCTCTCTCAAGATCCATTAATGTACTAAAAACATATTTAAATCAGTTCATGTGAGTACAGTGGTTCAATATTAATATTATAAAGCCACGAGAATATTTTTGGTGCGCCAAAAAAACTCAATAACGACTTATTTAGGGATGGCCGATTTCAAAACACTGCTTCAGGAAGCTTCGGAGCATTATGAATCAGCGTGTCGAATCATGATTCGGATCGCGTGTCAAACTGCTGAAATCACGTGACTTTGGCGCTCCGAACCGCTGATTCATAACGCTGATTCATAACGCTCCGAAGCTTCCTGAAGCAGTGTTTTGAAATCGGCCATCCCTAAATAAGTCGTTATTTAGTTTTTTTGGCGCACCAAAAATATTCTCGTGGCTTTATAATATTAATATTGAACCACTGTACTCACATGAACTGATTTAAATATGTTTTTAGTACATTAATGGATCTTGAGAGAGGAAATGTCATTGCTCAGGCCTCACTGAGCCATCGGATTTCATCAAAAATATCTTAATTTGTGTTCTGAAGATGAACGAATGTCTTACGGGTGTGGAACGGCATGAGGGTGAGTAATAAATGACAGAATTTTCATTTTTGGGTGAACGAACGCTTTAATTATTTGGGAGACGGTAAGTATATATTATATGTATATGCATTATATATTGCCTTATATTCTAATCAATTAATTTATAAATATAAATTGATAATGATATGAAATAGTGTGGTCATATTTCATTATTATGATCTCTTCTTTTTTTATGTTAAAAGGAGACCTATAATGCCCCTTTCACAAGATGTAATATCAGTCTCTGGTGTCTCCAGAATGTGTGTGTGAAGTTTCAGCTCAAAATACCCCACAGATCATTTATTATAGCTTGTCAAATTTGCCCCTATTTGGGTGTGAGCAAAAACACGCCGTTTTTGTGTGTGTCCCTTTAAATGCAAATGAGCTGCCCATTTTCCAGAAGAGGGCGGAGCTTTAACAGCTCAACAACAACAACAAAGCTGGAGAATCTCACGCAGCCAAAATGACGACGTGTTCAGCCTTACATTGTTCAAATCATGCCCCATTGACTATAGTAAGGAAAAAATACTATGGTAATTAAATGTTTGGTTACAAACATTCTTCCAAATGATGACAGAATTTTCATTTTTGAGTGAACTATCCCTTTAATTGAGACTAAACTGGGTTTGGTGAAGTAAAATCTTAATGTTGAATAGATAAAAGCTGTACTTTAAGTTATATCAAGATATATTATTACTGTTTGTCATGACGTCAATTTGTAGGCCAGCACAGCCGACTGCGCAAGTGCGCGGCGCTTCCTTCTATTACAGGACTACATTTCCCATGAGCACTCGCGCGGATCGTCAATAAGCTGCTGTCATTTAGGCGACGGTCGAAAAGCGTGTGGACGCAAAAACCAGCTGGAACTGAAGAAGTTGAGACGCTTTACCATGTTAACGCTGACGTTAAGACAACTAATCAGGGTGAGTTTAAACACACATACGCGCGTTATAGCGCATAATAACGCGAGGAGCTGCTGCTCAGGGCGCGTGATGCCTTCACACAGATCACATCGATACAGCCAGTGATATTAATCAGTATGCATGCATTATACATGCACACCTCTAATGCAGTGTGTTATTGAGTCGTGGCATGATGTCTGGACTGGATTTTAGTCTCCAGATCATGTTTCTGTGATTTAAAATAAGGATTGATGTTTAAAAGTGTCTCTGCAGTTTGTGTGACGTGATGTGGTTTTGTAGCAGAAGTTTCACAATATGCAACTTTTTGAGCATCTTTGACATCATTTTGAGCAATTGCATTTGTGAAGCTTCACTATCCTCAGCAGACTGAAGGTTAGTGAGTTGAACAGCAGATCTGAGTGAACTAGTCCTCTCACTCTGGTTAGATGATGCAACCACACATGATGTGAGTTCACATGCACTTTAATCTCTCTTGAACTGCTCTGTGAAGTTTGTAAAGGATCTGTGTGTTCAACTGAACTCAGATCAGCCCGTTTCTACAACATCACAACAAATCATGCTTTGGAAAATCTTAATTATGACAATAATTATGAGACAAACAGTCAAAATTAGAAGAGATATAAAGTGTAAATTATGATTTTCTCTGTCATTTTATGTACTTTTTATGTAGTAATTGACTTGTTATAATTTCAAATAATTTAGACTTTTTGTCAATTTAGACTTTTCATTTCATAATTATAACTTAGTTTGTCATAATTTTGACTCTTTTCATAATTATAACTTAATTTGTCAGAATTATGGCTTTTTTTGTGATAATTTTGGCTTTTTTTTGTCATAATTTTGGCTATATGTCTTAATTTTGACTTTTCTTTTCATAATTATAACTAAATTTGTCATAATTATGGCTTTTTTGTGATAATTTTGGCTATTTGTCATAATTTTGACTTTTCTTCTCATAATTATAAGTTAACTTAGTTTGTCATAATTTTGACTTCATCTCAATAACAAATGACTCATAATTTTGACTTTTGTCAATTTAGACTTTTCTTTTCATAATTATAACTTAGTTTGTCATAATTTTGACTCTTTTCTTTTCATAATTATAACTTAATTTGTCATAATTATGGCTTTTTTGTCATAATTTTGGCTTTTTTGTCATAATTTTGGCTATTTGTCTTAATTTTGACTTTTCTTTTCATAATTATAACTTAGTTTGTCATAATTTTGGCTTTTTGTCATAATTTTGACTTTTCTTTTCATAATTATAACTTAATTTGTCATAATTTTGACTTTTCTTCTCATAATTATAACTTAATTTGTCATAATTATGGCTTTTTTTGTGATAATTTTGGCTTTTTTGTCATAATTTTGGCTATTTGTCTTAATTTTGACACTTCTTTTCATAATTATAGCTTAATTTGTCATAATTATGGCTTTTTTTGTCATAATTTTGGCTTTTTGTCATAATTTTGACTTTTCTTTTCATAATTATAACTTAATTTGTCATAATTATGGCTTTTTTGTGATAATTTTGGCTATTTGTCATAATTTTGACTTTTTTTCTCATAATTATAACTTAGTTTGTCATAATTTTGACTTCATCTCAATGACAAATGACTGTCATAATTTTGACTTTTTGTCAATTTAGACTTTTCTTTTCATAATTATAACTTAGTTTGTCATAATTATGGCTTTTTTGTCATAATTTTGACTTTTTGTCATAATTTTGACTTTTTGTCAATTTAGACTTTTCTTTTCATAATTATAACTTAGTTTGTCATAATTTTGACACTTTTCTTTTCATAATTATAACTTAATTTGTCATAATTATGGCTTTTTTGTCATAATTTTGGCTTTTTTTGTGATAATTTTGGCTATTTGTCATAATTTTGACTTCATCTCAATGACAAATGACTGTCATAATTTTGACTTTTTGTCAATTTAGACTTTTCTTTTCATAATTATAACTTAGTTTGTCATAATTTTGACTTTTTGTCATAATTTTGACTTTTTGTCATAATTTTGACTTTTTGTCATAATTTTGACTTTTCTTCTCATAATTTTAACTTAGTTTATCATAATTTTGACTTTTCTTCTTATAATTATAACTTTGTCATCATTTTGGCTTTTTGTCAATTTCATCTTTTTATCTCACAAATGTCATAATTTTGACTTTTCTTCTCATAATTATTGACTTTTTGTCTTAATTTGGACTTTTTGTCATAATCTCATCTTTTCATCTCATAATTATGACTTCTTAGTATGTGATAATTTTGACTTTTTATGTGATAATTTTGACTTTTCATCTGAGAAGTGACTTAGTATATCATCATTTCAACTTTTTGTCATAAATTTGACTTTTCCTCTCATAATTATGAGTTAGTCTATCATAATTATTTGCAGAAGCATGTTTTCTGTCTTCTGTGGCAGAAATGGGCTTCCACTCATTTCTTATCTAGCCCAAGAACATTGACTTTTACACTGAACTGATAAACTGAGTTGATGGAAAGTTGAAAACTGCTCTTTTTATTCTTCAAAGTTTGATCAGTTAAAATGGCTTTTCCAGCTAATAAGCAGAGCCTTGTTCTTTGACACTTGATGGCATGTTTTATTACACTAAACAGTAATTAATGTCTCGTCTCTGTACTCGTGATGATCGGTGTTCGTCAGTCCCGTGTCTCTCGTTATGTCCGTCCTTCACATGCTTTCATGCTTTTCTTGTTGTGGGAATGAGTTGAACGTGCTTCTGACCATGAAAACAAATGCATCTTTGTGTTTTCAGTGATCTGATCAAACTCTCTTTATTAACCTGATGGATTAGTGAAGCACGAGGGCTTGAGTTATGAAGAACCTGCTGAAATCACAATGTTTGTGTCTGCCATGGAAATCTGAAGAGTTTTATATTGATGGTTCAAGTTTGTGCAGCAGAAATGATTTTCTTTGTCTTGTTTTTTGTCTAACAAAATATCTTGAGGTTTATGCTTAAAAACGGACAAAAACTTTTATTTTTTAAAAAAGCATTTACAATTTTTCTTGTTACTGGAAAAACAGAAATATTGTAGATTTTTGAGTCCGTTTGAATCATTCCGGCCAGATGACGCGAATCCTTGTCCGTCTCAAAGGGTCTGTATGTGTGACGGGTCACACAGGGTGAACTTTCGTTTAGTCGGGTTTGACCGTCCACTGACCAGCCGTCATCTTATCAGTCATCTTGCGTAAGCAGCTGTAACCGAACGACTCAATAATTAACCAGTTGTTGTTTTGCATAATATGCCAAAGCTCATGTTCTGAACAGCCAATCAGACGGGAGGCTTGCGTCCACACCTCTCAAAGTCACGGTAAACAGTTTCATCCAGACGGTTATTTAATAATACCTGCGTGACGAGTTTAAATCAGCAGATGACAGTCAGATGTGTGGTTTTGTCAGTCATCAGAACCGCTTCAGTATGGCTGAAGCTCTCATTGTGTGGCGCTGCGGTTCTTCACATGCTTCACGTGTGTTTCTGAGTTACTGTGGTGACCGACCTCTGAACTCCAGGGGTTTCTTTCAGACATCTGTGATGTTAGTTTAGCAGTCATCTGAAGCTGTGGGTTCAGGTTTGAATCTGAGTTCCTGTGTTTAGATGTGTTTGTACTGAAAGTACTGTGGTACTTTCATGTGGTTATGATTTATTGTCATATTTGTTATTATTCAAAGACTAGCAAACCAAAAACCATCATAGTATGATGGGCTTCAGATTCCACATGCAATTCAGTTGATTCCCAGTGAAGGCATGAATTGATAAAAATGAAGACTTGATCAAACAAATAGAATTTATTTTTAAAATTTAATCCTGAATTTATTTTTTTCTGTATTTTTATTCTTTTTAATTTTTATTTATTTATTTATTCCCACATGTATTTTATTTCATTTATTTGTTTATTTTCCTATAATTACATTTTATTTATTTATCTATTATCTATTTATTTTAATTTCTGCAGGTTTGGTCCTTTCTGCCAAATGCATAAATGTAAAAATCATTTATTTATTTATTTGACATTTATTACAACAAAATGTGACACCGTTATTTTTGCATAATTGAGATACTATTATTGTTTATATTAATATTTTGAATTTTTTTATATTAGTAATTTTTATTGTAGGTTTTGTAATTGTATTTTTTTTATTTTGTAGTATGTAGTTTTTATTCANTTTTATTTTATTTTTTAGTATGTAGTTTTTATTCAATTTCTATTTCAGTGTAGTTTTTTGTCATTTAATACATTAAGTTTAACTAAATTAAAATGAGAAATGTTGCCTTGGCTTAAATAAATCTTAAGTTATTTAAAAGAAAAAGGTTTCATTTTTTTATATTATTTCCTAATCTGGAGATGGACGTGAAAACAGTGATGCGAGTCGAGAACCGCTCTGAACGAATCACTGAGCTATTATTCTGATTCACACAGATTCATTTCGAAGAGTCGTTCGTTTGTGAATCGGACTGCAGTGATGTTGTGTGTTTTGTGTCCAATCTTTATTTTTTTAGTTCACACTGAACTCACTGAAACTCTGTTTTATGATGCTGTAGATTCAGCAAACACTGTCACAGTATTTCAGAACGGTTTTTAAGAGCTGTAAGAATCATTCAGTTCCAGCATGTTTCAACAAATGGAAAACAAACCACTTCTTGATTCCCAGTCTGTCGTTACGTCACAGATGATTGAGTGATCAGCTCTGATGTCTGAATCAATGAAAGCTTGTTTTCATATTCAGATTGTCGCCTATACTCAGGCATGTTTAATAATTGATTAGGATATATTTTTAATGTTTTTTTTTCATCTCTATTTTTAGCCACTAGAGTCCCGGTTTTAACTTTTCGTGGGTTTACAGGCAGATCTCATCACGGCCAAATCCAGTGACGGGGCTTCAGTTCGTTAATCTAGATACATATTAATTTGCTTTCTCATACACTGGCAGTCAAAAGAGTGGAATAATAAAGATTTTTGTAATGTTTTTGAAACTTCTGCTCACCAAAGCAGCATTTATTTGATCAAAAATATAGTAAAAATAGTGAAATATTATTCCAATGTATATCAGCTGTTTTCTATGTGAATATATAGTAAAGTGTAATTTATTCCTGTGATCAAAGCTGAATTTTCAGCATCATTACTCCAGTCTTCAGTGTCACATGATCCTTTTTTACTGTCACTTTTGATCAATTGAATGCATTCTTGAAGAATAAAAGTATTAAAACTTTTAAATGTTGATGTATGACGGTTTCCACAAAAATATGAACTGTTTTCAACATTAATAATAATCATAAATGTTATTTGAGCATCAAATCATCATATTAGAATGATTTCTGAAGGATCATGTGACACTGAAGACTGGAGTAATGATGCTGAAAATTCAGCTTTGATCACAGGAATAAATTACACTTTACTGTATATTCACATAGAAAACAGCTGATTAACATTGGAATAATATTTCACTATTTTTACTGTATTTTTGATCAAATAAATGCAGCTTTGGTGAGCAAAACTCCTTTCTAAAACATTAAAAAATCATAATCATTCCAATCTTTTGACCGCTAGTGAAATATTCCTGCTCTTTCACCTCCACGACCACAGATGTGTCCCATCATGCACTGCTGAACTCTGAGACGTGTTCCCGCGGCCGACTCCATCTCCCTGGATTAGTGCGATAATGTCGCAGGCCTCTCTGGGAAATTGGCTTTCCACACTCCTGATTGTTCGGTGTCAGTCCCTTTGGCCCGGCGGTGAGAGGAAGCAGACCTGTGTCCGGCTCTCGCTCGCACTCGCTCTCCTCTCCACGGCCGTGTCATTCTCCGCACCAATTTGTAACGGCTGCTCGGCCATTAGTCGCTGCCAGCGCGAGAGCGGCGGGTGTCATCCTGAGCGATATTCCTGACACCTCTGAACTCAAAGCCTCCGTCACCACGTCACGCCGCTGATTGTTGTCTGGCGCCGCGTGATGGACAGCAGTCATCTGTAAAATTGACTCTTTGCTCAGAAGAGAACGAAAATAACAAAAATAATAAGCAAAATGAAATGTTTTTCTGTCTTTTTTCCCCTGAACTGCAAAGAATGACAAAACAATCCGTCTATCAAAGTTAGTTCAGGAGTGTGTGTGTGTGAGAGTGTGTGTGAGCGAGAGTGTGTGTGAGCGAGAGTGTGTGTGAGCGAGAGTGTGTGTGAGCGAGAGTGTGTGTGAGCGAGAGTGTGTGTGAGAGTGAGAGTGTGCGAGAGTGTGTGTGAGCGAGAGTGTGTGTG
>RJVU01057277.1:1006769-1019269 GCA_003731715.1 Anabarilius grahami
AGGACAGATTAAGTGTATCTGTGCATAAAATTATCAGTGTATAATCAGCTGGAAATTATTTTTATCCCCTGAAAACATGTCGTCATGCTCAGAAGTGTTTGTGAAGCGCCTGCGGTATCTGGGTCTCGTTCCCCGGAGACGCGAGCGGATCTCATCGGGTCACTCTCAGATGGGCTGATAACGGGAACGCTTTGATTGTGATATTTGCTGTGAGCGCAGCGGATCTGAGCTTCTGAACGCTTTCATAATCTACTCAAAGCTCTTTATTACTCTCTCCCTCTCTCTCTCTCTCAGTTGTGTGCCGAGCTGAACGCGTACATGCTGGCGGACATGGCTCACATCAGCGGGCTGGTGGCCGGGAAAGCCGTTCCCTCGCCGTTCGAACACGCCGACCTCGTCACGTCAACCACTCACAAATCACTGCGAGGATCCAGGTACACACCTGAACCGCTGTCATTCAGTCTGAGACGCACATCACTGACTGTGTGTGGAGTGCAATACTGCAAATTAGTGCATTAGAATTAACATATTTTGGGTCACAAGAAATTAATACTTTTATTCATCAAGGATGCATTAAATTGATCAAAAGTGACAGTAAAGACATTTATAATGTTACAAAAGATTCTATTTCAAATCAATACTGTTCTTTTGAACTTTATATTCATCAAAGAATCCTGAACAAAACTAAAATATGAACTGTTTTCAACACTGATAATAATCATAAATGTTTCTTAAGCAGCAAATCATCATATTAGAATGATTTCTGAAGGATCATGTGACACTGAAGACTGGAGTAATGATGCTGAAAATTCAGCTTTGATCACAGGAATAAATTACACTTTACTATATATTCACATAGAAAACAGTTACTTTAAATTATAATAATATTTCAGAATTTTTACTGTATTTTTGATCAAATAAATGCAGCTTTGGTGAGCAGAAGAGACTTTTAAAAATATTAAAACATCTTACTGACCCCAAACATAGGCCTATATCATTCTGACAGACAATGATGATGTTTGAAATGATAATATTTAAATAATTATTATTTTATATATTTAACCAAGCATATAATTTAAGAACATTTTGGGGGAATTTTGTATTTTTGAAGGAAGGTGAACAATTAGAAAGCTGAAAATTCAGCTTTGATCACAGAAATAAATTACATTTTACTTTATATTTACATAGAAATCAGTTACTTTAAATTATAATAATATTTCACAATTTCATTGTATTTTTGATCAAATAAATGCAGCATATTAGAATGATTCCTGAAGCATCATGTGACACTGAAGACTGGAGTAATGATGCTGAAAATTCAGCTTTGATCACAGAAATAAATTACACTTTACTATATATTCACAGAGAAAACAGCTGTTTTAAATCATAAGAATATTTCACAATTTTTACTGTATTTTTGATCAAATAAATGAAGCCTTGGTGAGCAGAAGAGACTTATTTCTAAATCTTAATTATTTTAATCTTTTGAACAGTAATGAACAGTCACATGACGATGAATTAAAATGCTTATTTTGTAAAGATGTAACTTGGCAGTCTGATTAAAATTGAAAGTCAAGTTGAGCACATTGCATTGTGGGATACAGATGATCTGGATGTTGCATGCATACAGAACATAGTGTTATTCTGATCTGTCTCCTCCTCCTCTCGTGTGGCTCCTCCTCCAGGGCGGGGCTTATATTCTACCGTAAGGGCGTGCGCTCGCTGGATAAGAAGGGCAAAGAGGTCATGTACAACCTGGAGGAGAAGGTCAACTTCTCTGTGTTCCCTTCGCTTCAGGGCGGCCCACACAATCACGCCATCGCTGGCGTCGCTGTGGCTCTCAAACAGGTACGACGGCTGACTTCTAAATTTCACTTGCTGTTCAATAATCTCCTGCAGTCCTAGAGCTCCCGCATCTTTTATTCTGTCTCATCTTCTTCTGAACAATGGCTCATGCCCTTGGGAACTCATTTATGGTTTTTGATAATTGATGGCTCTTCATTCGTTCTCTCTTCAGGCCACGACGCCCATGTTTCGTGAGTACATCGCTCAGGTTCTGAAGAACTCCAAGGCCATGGCCGACGCGCTGCTGAAGAAGGGCTACACGCTCGTCTCCGGTGGGTTTTTTTGTTTTTTACACACGTGCCGTCTGTCTTTGTGAAGTCAAGCTGCTGTAGGTTTTCTCTTACAGGAGTCGGATTGACGAAAAATCAAAGTTCAGAACTTTCTTAAAGCGACAGTTCACCTAAAAATTAAAACCTTTGACTTTCAGAACCGAATCTCCAGAATACAAATGAATGAAATCTGAGAGATTCCTGTCTCACGAGTGAAAGTCTGTTCACCCAAAACTGATGCTTTAAAATGTTCGTTAAGAGATGATACATAAGCCCATATGAATGGAGCTGTTGGTGCTGTTCATTAAAACTGTTCATCAAAATTTTACATTTTGTTTTTTTAGAATTTTTTACTTCATCGGCTTGGTAAAGTTTTTGGCACTTGCCGAGTGAACAAAAAAAAAAAATCATGGGCATGATTCAAAAAGGTTAAATAGTCCTTATAAAAATAGTCACACTTTTGTTTGCTGTCAAAAATGAGCACATTGGACATTTTCAGTATGTGTTTGTTTTAAAATGAGGCAGTTTTTATTGGTAAAGTGAAACCGATTCTCACATAACCTTATTTAAAAAGAGAAACTGACTCATTTAGACTCTTAAAGCAAAGGAGTTAATTTACTCTGTCTTTTCCTCAGTTTAATAATTGTTTCTGATGTTTATTATTCACAGTCTTCAGCTGCTAATTTCCTCATTATAAGTAGCAGCGTTTTACAGAAACACTCTCTCGTGTCCCATCAGCCGGTTCCAGGTGAATCCAAATCACTTTTATTGAAGAATAAACCAGCAGAACGAATGTTTGACTAACTCTTCGTCTGAAGTGCTGAAGATTTTAATCGTGTTTTAATGATGTTTTTGTGCATTCGGGGCCTGTGCTGTGGATATTGTTGTTGTTCGTTCAGTGCAAACTGCCCTTAAGTGAAAACGTGTGAAATCAAGCCGTGAATCAGCTGCACGATAACCGACATATGCGAAACTTAATTGAATAGCTGTATGTATCTCTAGCTGTTTATATCGCCGCACATGTTGTTGTGCTTCCGTTCTGTGTCTAAAGCTGCTGCAAATCATTTTCACCTGGTTTGAGAGACGACCGACTCCGTTTACGCTAACGGACCCTTAATTTGACCATTTAAAAGTTCTCAGAAGCAGAAGTCGTCATGGTTTGGTAAACATCTGTAGAGTTGAACGGAAACTACAAGTACAATTTCAAAAGAAAAATCCATGATAGCATTTCTATGGCTTTACAAAAGAGGAAAAAAAATATTGAGAGATTATGTTGGTCAGAAGAGAGAATAATGTCAAATTTGCCTCTGTGTTAGAAACACTCACACGGCAGCTTAACTAGTTTTCTGTCATTTAATGCCAAGGTAATGAAACACAAAGTATAGCGCTATAAATATAACTTACATTCTTTATAATTGAAAAACCTTGCTAGATTTACGATGTTAATAACTGTGGAACAGTCTGTGAAATGTTTCTGCTCTTATTGTTCATGATTCATCAGTTTTGTTTTTCTGAAGAAACAATAGAAATAATGTAATAACTTCTGAAACAGCTTTTCTAACGTCATCCACCTTCATATAAGGACAGTTTTACAATTCAATTAATTCATCGGGGAGAAAATCAAGTCGTCTTCTATATAAAAAATGGACATAAAATGGGTTTTGAACAGTTGATTTGAATTAAGGATGCATTGATATGAATTTTGGCCGATATCGATAACCGATAATTCTTTATATTTGAAAGCCGATAACCGATATATTGGCTGATAAATCTAAATCCAATTTTTTATATAATTTTTGAGAGCCTGATTACAAAAACAAAAGTTTCACCATTAAAAGCCAATAATGTTCTCATTATAATATTATGTAGCCTATATGACAGATGTCGCACTTTCTGAAGTGATTTCAATCATATTTCAAGCAATTCATAACATCATGGTGAACAGTGTGCATCTGAAGTGTTTCAGCTGAAGGAAATAATCCATTATTTATCGGCTTTAATATATCGGCCAAATTTTCGTATCTGGCCGATAACATTAAGAATGATCATATATCGACCGATATGGTAGCCGATATATCGTGCGTCCCTTATTTTAATGCATAATGACCTCATAAACTTCATGATAAATCTGTTATTTCAGGGAATAACATCAGGTGTGTTTTGAGTGTGTTATGAAATGACCCAAGAGCTTCAACGAGACACTCTTTTGACTGAGTGTTTCTGTTGTGTTTCTTCAGGAGGAACCGATAATCATCTGGTTCTGGTGGATCTGAGGCCTCAGGGAATGGACGGAGCACGTGCAGAACGAGTTCTGGAGCTGGTGTCCATCACGGCCAACAAGAACACGTGTCCCGGCGACAAGAGCGCGCTCACGCCCGGCGGCCTGCGGCTCGGTGAGAGAAACGGATAAAGCACCCGCTAGCTGTGCTTCCATTCAAAGTTGTGAATTTAACTTTGGAGTATCGCATAAAACACTTGCAAATAAAGCAGTATTTCCATCCCATGTGTTCAAAAGAACAAAATCGTCACTTCCTGGGAAATTGGCGCAAAATATCAGTAATAAACAACACCAGTCCAATGGCGCCCTCTGCAGGCATTTGTTATAATACATTATGTACATAAGATGATTGTTTATATTATGTATTATTACCACAAAAAATAGCCGATTTACTCGATTAATCGTCAAAATAATTGACCGTTGATAAAAATAATCGTTAGAGTCATAGCCCTGTTTGGGAACGCAATCATGTGAGCAATATCCCAAAATTCACATAAAAATAGGTTGATGGAAACAGATATTGAGTGCTGTAATTCATCTTCTGGTATCCCAGGAACCCCTGCGCTCACATCCCGCCAGTTCAAGGAATCGGACTTCCAGCAGGTGGTGGATTTCATGGATCAGGGCATCAAGATCGCTCTGGACGTGAAGACCAAGACCAGTGAGTTCTAGATCTCTTCTTTGTATGTCTGCTCAGAAATTCAGTGAATGAATAAAAGATGCTGTGTTTATTGAACTTTTGATGGCTGACAGCATTACAGGAAGTCTTTGTCTACGTTAACCCTCTGGAGTCTGAGGCTGATTTGGGGCCTGGAGAAGTTTTGACATGCCCTGACATTTGTGCTTTTTTCAGTTGTTCATAAACATATTAATGACACAAGTGGCATTACACTGTATTCAGCACAAACTAGGCTACCATAATATGTGAGGAACATGTATGTACATGTTTGTGTTTTTGAAGGAATAACATTTATGCGTGGTTATTGAAAAAACAAAAAACTTATGTCACTGAAATAAGGCCAAAAAAAGGATAGTAAATCTGTGTTTACAATTCTTTAGGGTATTGGAGGTTGTAGACTAGAGTTTTTGCTTCAAAATTATGTAAAAATTATGCTGACTACTCTTTCATTTATAACAATATATTGATTTAGTTTTTGTAAGACACTTTTTGCCAAGAAACACCGTATGCGTGGAGGCGTGAATCAGCATGAATAATGGGTCATTCTCACCTGAGAAGACAAAAGAATTGCATAGTAATGAGCTGAAATGACTTGCATATTAATGAGGCATTTCAGTCAGGTAGGCTGTGAAAAAAACCTTCTGTGATGTCTCAAGCTCATCATGGTATATGAAACATACAGAAAAATATTATTACAATATAAAGTAATGGTTTTATATTATACTTTAAAATATGATGTATTTCTGTGATGCAAAGAGTCTGAATATAGGCTTTTAGTTTAAAAGCATGCACATTTGGAGAAATATTGGATTCTCATATGTTTATGTCAATTTTCTATACAGAGGAGTTATATTTATTTAATATTCAATGTCATTACTATGAGCGCTGGTGTTTTCAATTCATACTTGCAGTCGGAGGGCGCTCTCTGTGCATTTTTAGTCCACAAATTCATCTAAAGAAGAAGAGGCTATTCCATGAATGGTGTTTTCAATTCATACTGCAGCCGGAGGGCGCTAAAGAAACAAAAACTCATCTAAAATTCATCTATAGAAGAAAAGAAAACAGGAACTAACTGCATGTCTTCCAGAGGTCGCTAACCACGGCTTTTACATCCAGATAAACACTTTTCAAGACAATAAATACACGATTGAGACGATGTATGCATGTGTTGCCTCAGAATTTGCCTCTGAATAGCGCTCGCTCCGTGGGTGTGGCCGCATTAGTGGGTAATGAGCTGAATCACGGACTTCTGACATAGCTCTCTTTTCATACAGATTACATAAACACAGAATGTTTGTTTTCGATTTGACTTACAGGATTTAAAACCTGACATTTCAACGTTTTTTTAGACATACGTGTCATTTTTTTTGTCATTAGTATTCACTAAGTTACAGTTCATTTTCTGAGAACTATCAGATTGGAGTTCGTTCAGAGGGAGACGAGAGATCACACATCATGTTAGTTTTCTTTATTTTACAAAAAGCACAACATTTTGTTTTTACTCTGAGTGTATACAAATAAAAGAAGATATTCTATAGTTTCAATTGATATATTACTTATGTCTCTATGACAAAAAATGACGGAGTATTTTAAGTCTGTTTTACTGCAATGTGAAAAAAACCTGCAAAACGTGCCGGCGCGTTTTCAGACCTCAGAGAGTTAAGACAAACCGTTTTAGCTGTAGAGAATGTATAGTATGTTTCATGATTATTTACGGAAGATTGTTTTCACCATGGAATAAAAAACAATATTTATTTAAATAGATTATATTTCATATAAATGCTGTCTAGTATAGGATATACACTACTGGTCATTAACATTTAAGTCTCTTCTGCTCACCAGGTCTGCATTTATTTGATCAAAAATACAGTAAAAATTGTGAAATATTTTTACAATGTAAAACAGTTGTGCTGCTTCTGATTTTTGTGGAAACACCATTAAAAAGTTTGGGTAAATTGATCAAAAGTGGCAGTAAAGACATTTATATTGTTACAAAAGATTCTATTTCAAATAAATATTGTTCTTTGGAACTTTCTATTCATCAAAGAATCCTGAAAAATAAAAAATATAATGTTTTCAACATTGATAATAATTATAAATGTTTCTTGATCATCAAATCAGCATATTAGAATGATTTCTGAAGGATCATGTGACACTGAAGACTGGAGTAATGATGCTGAAAATTCAGCTTTGATCACAGGAATAAATTACACTTTACTATATATTCACATAGAAAACAGCTTCTTTAAATTGTAAAAATATTTCACAATTTTTTCTGTATTTTTGATCAAATAAATTCAATGTTCTGTTTTGCTGTTATAATTTTCTCTTACATTATACAAATTTTTCCCCCTTCAGAAAAACTGGCCGATTTCAAGAGTTTCCTGCTGGAAGATGCAGAGACGGCGTCTCGTATCGCTGACCTGCGTCTGCACGTGGAGGCTTTCGCCCGTCCGTTCCCGATGCCTGGATTCCACGACCATTAAAGCGGGAGTAATCTGGGTAACGAGGGAGCGGATTGCACACGCCGCCGGCTCTTTCCCGTGACCACACACTCACGAAGAGTCTTAATTTTCTTTTCTTTTTTTTTATGGTTTAGCTTTATAATCAATCACTACTTTATTAATCATTTACTGGAACTAAAGTCTTAAAGTGACCAGCAGTGCACGTAGGTAACGTCCCAATCCCATCAAACTGACTTGAACATGGAAGAACGAAACACACTGGACAGTATTTGACAGTAGATTCGGTTACATTAGCGGCGTGTGTTTGTTTCAGACGTCAGCGCTGTGGATGATTTATTCCTTCTGGGTGATGTTCGGGACTCGACTAACATCTTTATCTTCTATATCGAGTGAGAAACAAACGTTTCTATGACAGACTAATGATGCTAAATGTTTACAGACTGTGATTCTCATTTTCTGTTCTTCCAGTTTTTCTACTTGAGTCTTAGTAGTTCTTCGCCTTTGATAATTGAAGCTGTTTTGTAAATGTACATTAGTGTATGTAAGGACTGTAAACGTCTCGTCTTTACGTTGCTGGAGTTTGCATTTGTCGGATTTCATTCTGTTCTTTGCTCTGGAGCGTTTACGGCGTGGTTGTAAACAGATGTTCTGATATTGATAAACACTTTCATGTTGCACACGTCTACAATCCTCCACCTTCATTCTCCTGGATTCTGCCTGACAAAACACCTTTTTATCACAAAATGATTCTTTTTAAATGGACAGATCTTTACAAATAGTTTTCTAAAAATGTCTAATCCCAATAAAATCATACCGTAGGAAAATGCAACTCTTTTTTCCTGCTCATTTTTATGTCTGGGTGTGTGTGAGAGTGTGTGTGTGTGGGTGGAGATCATTGATCAGCTCTGTTCTGATCGCAGCAGTCGTTCTGGCCCGTCATCTTCAGCGGAATAATGTGTTTTGAGTCAGAGGATTATTCTGAAAAGTGCATTTAAAAATACATCTCAGCATAATATGACAGACTGAAAGAGCTGCTGTATAATCAATGGATTAAAGTGAGCATTAAAACATAGTTTGTTCAGGTCAAGTCAAACCCTAAAATCACAAGTAATTATATTTTTAATGTAACCTATTGTGACATTTACTTACATATTTCCACACATAAACTCTTACACTGAATTTGGTGTGGGATTTACTTTAAAACAATTTTCCCTCAGAAATTGCTAGTAAATTTCACATAATTATTGTAACACTTTACAATAAGGTTCCATTTGTTAACATGAATTAATGATGAACAATTCTTCTACAGCATTTATTAATCTTAATTTCTACATTTACTAATACATTATTTAAATCAAAGGTTGCATCTTTTAACATTAGTTAATGCACTGTGTAAAATAAACAATGAACAATTGTATTTTTATAAACTAACATTAATAAAGGTTTAAAATGCTGCAAAAAGATATTGCTCAATGTTAGTTTGTTGCACGTTGAAATATAGCTGCAAGCAGCAATTAAGTGGCCAAGCACAAATGAGGCATAATGAGTTATTAGACTTCAACGATGAATAATTAGTTTTTTAGGATTGCTTAAGCACAATTTTAAAAACAAGGCTCATTTTGTCAAAAAACTACACACAATTCACAGATCCACACACACAAGTTGCAGAACACTTCAGTTCTTTTGCAAAATGAAAAACTTAATTCAAAACTTTACATTAATTTAACAAAACCCAACTTTGACACCGTATGGAACGCACATGGTTCATACATTCTGATTCTGTTTGATTCATTTACACACTGCTGTGCTCAATCTTAAACACTTGTAACTTTTATACTTTTCTAATGATATAGTCTGGGTTTGATTTTTTTCAGAGATATTGTTAGAGAAAGGTGTATATATATATATATATATATACTGTATATATATACTGTATATATAAAACACAAGATCAGTACTGTACATTGATGAAAATATTAATTTCTCACCACATTGTAAAACCATTCAATACATCAATGCCTTTCCAAAGGTTACATTTTGCACTGAAAATCAGAACATATTCTAAATACAATATAGTACACGAACAAAAACATTTGTGGAGACAAAACAAAGCATGATTTTAAATGAAAAAAATATATTAAAAAAACACATAAGCATCATCTCTTGGCCTATCTGGATCTGGCCATAGCACTTCATCCACATCACAGGCGATGTCCTTTCACGCAAGACAGCGAGGGAAGAATCTTCTTGAATGGTGAATCCATCCTTGCACAGACCCTGCATCAATTAGGTCAGACCTTCTCTTGAATGAGGCATATCCTGACATAGGGCTGGAGATTGTAAACCTTCCATGCCAAAAAAAAATAAACCCCAAAAAAACTCAATGGGTTTAAGGAAGGGACAGTATGGAGGGATGTATTGGAGTGACAATTGTGGATGCTAATGAAACCAGTTTTGGACCAGAGCAGATAGGTGGAAATTTACATTGTCCCATATGACAATGCATCTCATCTGCTCTGCATCCATTTGGTCTTCTGCTGTGACGATTTTGTGTAGTCTTTCTAAAATGTGAATATGTGGGCCGTGCTGTAAGGGCCTAAGTTGGCATGCTGGTGGAGGACCACATTCTGCGTGATTGCAACATACATTGTGATGTTACCACCACGTTGTCCCGGGACATTCAAAATAGCTCTGTGGCCAATGATGTTTCTCCCTCTTCTTCTTCTTACTGCAACATTGCCTTCCATTTTGTTGATTATGTTAGATTTCTGTGTCTAATGTAGAGAAGTGTGTTAGTGTTGTGCAAAACAATGTGTGTAGTGTTTTGCAAAAAGTGTGAGGCTGAGAATGTGCTTATAATTCTGCAGATCTGGGCTAAGGTTTTGCTCCTTGAGTGTAGAGTTTCAGTAACTGTGTGTTATTTTTAATAATCGTAAAAAACTGTAAAGACATTTTTAGGCAAAATTTTAGGTAAAATGGCTGAATAATCAAATACAACCACTAGTAATATGATTTAACTGCTTATCACTTTTGACCAGTAGGTTGTGCTGTTACCAAAGTGATGTTGCGTGGACAGTGTGAGGAGATAATGACACATACGAAGGTTGGTGCCAATATGCCGAAGAGTTACAGCCTCAGAATCAGCTTGGCATCATGGCAACAGCTTTGTTGATGCATTATTTGAGAACGGTTTGGTTAATCAAAAAGATTTTAATAACTTATCGTAGGCATGTTCTCACAACAATCTGTGCCAATTTTGGTAAAAATTGGACAAACGGTCTAGGAGAAATTCAAAATGGCGGGCAGACATTTTGCATTCATAAAATACGGCATTTTACAACAAAATTCAAACTTGTCGACACCCAAAATTGGCAACATGAGAAACTGCACTGTATGGGCAAACTGTTCAGAATTTATAAAAGCCATTTTTCATACCTCCTGACCAGTAGGTGGCGCTGTGCCAAAATGCTGCATGTAGCCCCAGCCCTCAGGTCATGCTTGTGATGACATGTACCAAGACTCGTCTCAATACACTAAAGCGTTGCAGAGATATATGGAAAACCGTTATTGGAAAACCGTTGGGTTTATCAAAAAGATTTTAATAACTTTTTGCCAACATGGTCTGAAGATGTTGTGTGCCAATTTTAGTGAAAATCGGACAAACTGTCAAGGACGAGTTCGAAAAAGTAGGTTTTCAAAGAAATTCAAAATGGTGGGCAGACATTTTGACCAACTATAGCATAATTGGTATGATTGTTCTCGGTATGACTCAAGGAATTGATCAACTCTAGTTTCATTAAAACGACAAAATCAATCAAAAGTAATTAACTTTTTTGGAAATTTCATTATAATTGTTAACCACAAGGTGATGCTGTCTCAACTTTGAGTACCTTCAGGGCATAGTGCTGATGACACATACAGTTTCATAATGTGTTCATAAAATACGACATTTTACAACAATATTAAAATTTGTCGAAAAATTGGGTATCATTCGACTCGGTATGCTGCACTGTTTGGGCCAACAATTCAGAAGTTATAAGCAAAAAAAAAGCAATTTTTCATACCTCCTGACCAGTAGGTGGCGCTGTGCCAAAATGCTGCATGTAGCCCCAGCCCTCAGGTCATGCTTGTGATGTACCAAGACTAGTCTCAATACGCTAAAGCATTGCAGAGATATAGCCTCGCATCCATTTTTACGTGCTCTTCGTCTAATTCGTTGGTGCGTTATTGGAAAACAGTTGGGTTTATCAAAAAGATTTTAATAACTCTTTGCCAACATGGTCTGAAGATGTTGTGTGCCAATTTTAGTAAAAATCGGACAAACTGTCAAGGACGAGTTTGAAAAAGTAGGTTTTCAAAGAAATTCAAAATGGACATTTTGACCAACTATGGCATAATTGACCCTTCGCAAAGACCCGCCCCCCCTTAGTTACTGTTGCTTTGTCCGACAAGCCATGGCGCTGTGACACCACACGCAGTGAAAAATACACCGCGGAGCAAAGAGGACACTGACAACACGTCGACAGACAAGATAGAGCAGGTTACTTATGATACTACTAGTTCATTTATAGCATCAAATAAACATGAATGAACATCAGAAGGAATGTTGTTTAAAACGCGGAAAGATGTAAATACACACCATTTTTCAAGTTCAAGTCCGAGGGTAATCTAACTCCTGACTGCTTTGTCGGACAAAATGGTGGATTCGGCGTTATGATTGGTTAGATCGCTTGTCAATCAAACTCCCGACGAAGGGTCAATTGGTATGACTCAAGGAATCGATCAAGTCTAGTTTCATTAAAAAGACAAAATCAATCAAAAGTAATTAACTTTTGGGGAAATTTCATTATAATTGTTAACCACAAGGTGATGCTGTCTCAACTTTGAGTACCTTCAGGGCATAGTGCTGTAATAAAATACGACATTTTACAACAATATTAAAATTTGTCGAAAAATTGGGTATC
>RJVU01057277.1:1024269-1036160 GCA_003731715.1 Anabarilius grahami
CTGTAGTTATTTGTACTTGTATTGCAGGACGGTCGGAGGTGTTTTGCTCACTGTGTGTGTAGATTGCATTCGGCCTGTAGATGAATAGCGATACAAAGAATAACAAATGGAGGCAATGCAATCATGACGGGTCGCCGTGCCTTCCGCTTAGGTAATGACGGCCCCTGTGTGTGTGTCTGTGTGTGATTATGCCTGATGCGTTTCTTCAACCAACCTGATTACCTGTCAGCATGTGCTGGAGTCTGACAGAAGCAGCTCTCACACGCCGCAGGTGGAGCGTCTGGAGGTGTGTGTGTGAAGGCAGAGACGAGGAGCATATCCTTTATTGAAGCACTGAATGCTTTCGGTGTGTGTGTGTGTGTTTGGGTACCCAGCTGTGCAGAGGACAGGAGTGATTGCTGCTAGATAACATGCATTATTCTCAGTATGCACACGCTGGCCGGCAATTCTCCCTCCTAATGTCCCGCAAATATGCCCACAACAAACTTAGGGGGTTTTCTAAAGGGCCACAAAAATGTGGTTTTCGGCGGATGGACAAAGACGGCAAACGTTTGTGTTCTCAAACAAATACAGACTCAAACTGCATGGGATGCATGTGACGAATACATTTGATTTTCATGCTTTTTTAAAAAAGGAATAGCAGAAATTACAATATTGTGGTGATTTGAGTTATCATGAGACACGTGAGAATCATCACTGATGTCAAACCACAATGCATCTTCACACTTCACATGTGAAACGTGCACAGTGAGATCATATACACCGATCAGGCATGACATTATGACCACCTTCCTTATATTGTGTTGCTGCCAAAACAGCCCTGACCCGTCGAGGCATGGACTCCTCTAGACCCCTGAAGGTGTGCTGTGGTATCTGACACCAAGATGTTAGCAGCAGATCCTTTAAGTCCTGTAAGTTGTGAGGGGGAGCCTTCATGGATCGGACTTGTTTGTTCAGCACATCCCACAGATGCTCCATTGGATTGAGATCTGGGGAATTTGGAGGCCAAGTCAACACCTCAAACTCGTTGTTGTGCTCCTCAAACCATTTTTGCTTTGTGTCAGGAGCATTATCCTGCTGAAAGAGGCCACAGCCACCAGGGAATACCGTTTCCATGAAAGAATGTACATGGTCTGCAACAATGCTTAGGTAGGTGGTACGTGTCAAAGTAACATCCACATGGATGGCAGGACCCAAGGTTTCCCAGCAGAACATTGCCCAAAGCATCACACTGCCTCCGCCGGCTTGCTTTCTTCCCATAGTGCATCCTGGTGCCATGTGTTCCCCAGGTAAGAGACGCACACGCACCCGGCCATCCACGTGATGTAAAAGAAACATATATATGTCTCTTGTGAAATATTATTACAGTTTAAAATATCTGTTTTCTATGTGAATATATAGTAAAGTGTAATTTATTCCTGTGATCAAAGCTGAATTTTCAGCATCATTACTCCAGTCTTCAGTGTCACATGATCCTTCAGAAATCATTCTAATATGCTGATTTGATGATCAAGAAACATTTATTTCTTTAATCTTGAAAACAGTTGTGCTGCTTCATATTTTAGCTATTAAAAGAACTGAATTAATTTGTTTTCAGTGGAAGCAGGACAATCAGGGATACAGCGTTAAGTAAACCTGTAGTGTGTGTGTGTGTGTGTGGCTCCTCTGAGGTCTTTTAAAAGTCAGGTCCTTCCTTCTTCAGACTCTCATAGTCTGTGGTGATGGCCACCAACTGTGTAGAGAGAACGAGAGAATACATTTAAATGTAGTTAGCGTAAATTAAGATCATCAGAATATCATAAACGACAAACAAGAGCACACACACACACACACAGTGTCTGACAGGTTCTGCAGCCCTTTGTTACGTGATCTGGCTCCGTGTTTGTTTTTCAGGAAAAGAGACTTTTAGGGTTTGTGAACTGATTCAATAAAGGAAATAAATCCAGAATATTTACGTAGCTATACTGTCAATAGATCTCAGCTAACAAAATGTTCTAAGAATGTTTAGTTAGTGTTCCTCTTAAAGGATTAGTTCACTTCAGAATTAAAATTTCCTGATAATTTACTCACCCTCATGTCATCCAAGATGTTCAATTCTTTCTTTCTTCATGAGGAAAACATTCCAGGATTTTTCTCCATATAGTGGACTTCACTGGGGTTCAACGGTCCAAATGTCAGTTTCAGTGCAGCTTCAAAGAGCTCTACATGATCCCAGACGAGGAATAAGAGTCTTATCTAGAGAAACCATCGGACATTTTCTAAAAAAAATAAACATTTATATACTTTTTACCCACAAATGCTCATCTTGCACTGCTCTGTGATGCTCCACGCATGACGTAATCATGTTGGAAAGGTCACGCGTTGTTTTACCATCTTTTTTTGTGTGTAAAGGCTGTTTGACTTTGTCTTTGCATGTTCTCTTTGTAGACACTGGATCGGTACTTCCTCCTACGTCACGCATGACCTTTCCAACATGATTACGTCATGCGTGGAGCATCACAGAGCAGTGCAAGATGAGCATTTGTGGGTAAAAGTATATAAATGTTTATTTTTTGGGATGGTGTCTNCTAGATAAGACTCTTATTCCTCGTCTGGGATCATGTAGAGCTCTTTGAAGCTGCACTGAAACTGACATTTGGACCTTCAACCCGTTGAACCCCAGTGAAGTCCACTATATGGAGAAAGATCCTGGAATGTTTTCCTCATGAAGAAAGAAAGAATTTAACATCTTGGATGACATGAGAATGAGTAAATTGTCAGGAAATTTTAATTCTGAAGTGAACTAATCCTTTAAGTGTGTAACGCAGCGTTTATGACATGAATGATTCCTCTTGTTGAGGAGAGTTTGCTGTTTCTTTTCTAAGTGATCAGACGCACCATTTTCTCCTGCTTGACCATGAAACAGCTGAAAAATCCCACAGTTCCTGCATTCATGCTTTGCTGTTTTTGTGAAAAGGTCTCGGAGCATCAGGTTTTCTGTGACAGAAAGCATGTTTACGTTTTGAATGTGTGACAGGAGACACGCTCTTCAGCCGCTGTTATTTTATTCTCATATTCTCATTGATCTCTCTCTCTCGCTCTGCTTCTGTTTCTCTCATTATGATTAATGTTGAGACGCCGCTGGATTCTTGATTTCTGACCTTTGGCTCCTTTTGAGAATCAAACATGTTGAGTCGTGACCTTTGGTGAGCCCAAACGCAGACTTCCCATGAACACGCGTGTCTCCTCTGAGGAAACCTCTCTCATTCTCTCCTTCTGCCTTCGTTAATACTTTCATTAATGGTTGGAGGTGATCAAGATGTTCCAAACGAGAACAAAACATTCACCCGCTGCGATATAAATTATTCCTTCTAAAGCAGACGTGACCGAACGCTGTGTTTTTCACACGAGCCTCAGGCGCACGAGACTTATCTAGAAACAAGTCACCATGAAAATAAAATGGACAATTCTTATTTTTTTTTAATGGAATATTGCAGTGTTTATTATAAATGAATTATCCGTAGTTTTTAAATGCATGTGCCTCGTAATCAAAACTAAAGAAAGCATGACCAGAAAGTTTGAAGAAGTTTTAAAAGCTTTGGTTTTCAAAGGTTTTCAGTTTGAAGTAGTTTGAAGTTTAAAGCAGTTTTATTGCTTAAAGTTTGATGGTTTTGAAGGCAATACACTATCAGCGAACAGAACAGTTTTAACACCTTGTTAGCATTAATTAGCATGTTGCTAGCATGAATTATCATGTTTTTCCACATTGCTAGCATGAATTAGCACATAGCTATCATGTTTTAGCACATTTTAACATGAATTACCACATTGCTAGCATGTTTTAACACATTGCTAGCATTAATTAGCATGTTGCTAGCATGAATTAGCATGTTTTTCCACATTGATAGCATGAATTAGCACATTTTTACATGAATCACCACATTGCTAACATGTTTTAACACATTGCTAGCATAAATTAGCATGTTGCTAGCATGAATTAGCATGTTTTTCCACATTGATAGCATGAATTAGCACATAGCTACCATGTTTTAGCACATTTTAACATGTGTTACCACATTGCTAGCATGTTTTAACACATTGCTAGCATAAATTAGCATGTTGCTAGCATGAATTAGCATGTTTTTCCACATTGATAGCATGAATTAGCACATAGCTACCATGTTTTAGCACATTTTAACATGAATTACCACATTGCTAGCATAAATTAGCATGTTTGCTAGCATGAATTAGCATGTTTTTCCACATTGATAGCATGAATTAGCACATAGCTACCATGTTTTAGCACATTTTAACATGTATTACCACATTGCTAGCATGTTTTAACACATTGCTAGCATAAATTAGCACATTGGTAACATGTTGGTAACAACATATTTTGGCATTTTTCTAGCATAAATTAAAGTTTTCGCACATTGCTAGTGTGTTTTAGCATGTTGGTAACACGAATTAACACATTACCAACATGTTTTAACAGTGTTAACATTAACATGCTGTTAGCATTAAATTAGCACATTGTTAGAATGAATTAGCCTATTGCTAACATGTTTTAGCACATTGCTATCATGATTTAGCATTTTTCTAACATGGATTACCACATTGCTAACACGTTTTATCACATTGCTAACATATTTTAACACTTTGTTAGCATTAATTAACATGTTTAAGCACATTGCTAGCATAAATTAGCATATTTTGCTAACATGTTAACATGTTTTAGCGTTTTTGCTAGCATGAATTAACATGTTTTCGCACATTGCTAGTGTGTTTTAGCATTTTGTTAACAAAAATTAACACATTGCCAACATGTTTTAACACATTGTTAACATTAGCATGTTTGCTAGCATGAATTAGCACATTGTTAGAATGTATTATGTTTTAACACATTGTTAGCATGAATTTGCACAATGCTAGCTTGAATTAACATGTTTTAACACATTGTTAGCATGAATTAGCATTTTGTTAACAGGTTAACAACATGTTTTAACAATTTGCTAGCATTAATTAGTATTTTGCTAACATATAATTAGCACATTGCTAACATGTTTTAACATTGTTAGCATGAATTAACACAATGCTAGAATGAATTAATGTTTTCGCACATTGCTAGTGTGTTTTAACATTTTATTGACATGAATTATCACATGTGCAACATGTTTAACGCATTGTTAACATTAGCATGTTGTTAGCATTAATTAGCATATTGCTAACATGTAATCACCTTGTTTTAGCACTTTGTTAGCAATTATTAGCACATTGTTAACATGTTTTAACATTTTAATCAATTCCCCACAGACAAAATCAAGCCCCGCCCTACATTTGTTCTTGTTTGCGAAGCCAACTTCCCTTTCATGACTTTAAAGCTCCATATTAAAGTGCATGAAGTGTGTTTGTATTTTCGGGTTAATTAAGAGCATCATCCAGGCATTTAAAGTGCCCTTTTTTTCCTTTTTGGAAATTTCGATGTGAACACACTAATCACACTATACTAAAAACAGCATAGAATAGTGCCTGTGTTTGCTAATATACGGCTTGACGTCTCCTGTCACGCATCGCTCCATCGTGTGCGATGGAACTCTGCACGCGCGCCGGCTGATCCGGGAACAGCGGGAGTGACGGATCTGTCTGCGCTGTCAGTCTGCAGCTGATCACAGAGCAGTCGCTGGGCTGTTTACCTTGTACTGATAGGTCGGGTCGAGTTTGTTCCACGGTTCAGGGTTATTCTTCCTGTCCCAGCTGACAGAATGAGGGTAAGGCCAGACCGGAGAGAAGAAAGAGAGCGAGTGAAAAAAACAGCACTGGGAAGGAGGGAGAGATGATGAGGATGAGTGACTGTAAAGGAGGGTAAAACTGAAGGAGGGTAATTATCAGGAGGAGGTGACGGAGGCCAGTTTTTTTGGCAGACTGCCGTTGTTCATTAATATGGGAGCTTGTTTCTGCCACTAAATGAAAAAGGTAATTTACTTTTTTTCTCAGAATTGCGAGATATAAAGTCAAAATTGCGAGATATAAAGTCAAAATTGCGAGATATAAAGTCAAAATTGCGAGATATAAAGTCAAAATTGCGAGTTATAAAGTCAGAATTGTGAGATATAAAGTCAAGATTGCGAGTAATAAAGTCAGAATTGCAAGATATAAAATCAGAATTGTGAGTTATAAAGTCAGAATTGCGAGATATAAAGTCAAAATTGCGAGATATAAAGTCAAAATTGCGAGTTATAAAGTCAGAATTGTGAGATATAAAGTCAAAATTGCGAGTTATAAAGTCAGAATTGCGAGTTATAAAGTCAGAATTGCGAGTTATAAAGTCAGAATTGCGAGTTATAAAGTCAGAATTGCGAGTTATCAAGTCAGAATTGCATGATATAAACTCACAATTCTGAGAAAAAAAGTAGCAATTACCTTTTTTATTTTTTTCATTTCATGACAGAAACAAGCTTCTATACATTAAGAAAAGGTTGTTTCTCACAGGGATGAATTAATACACACAACAAACAGAAGCAACAAACAACAGCCCATCATATCAGAATTTATATTACCTATGTTACAAATGTTACACTGTAACAGCAAAATATGATGTCATGTGACCGATTGTCTTGTGTTGTGTCAGGTTTAGAACATACAAACTGCTCTTTGGAACATCTTCCACTGAAGAAAGTCCAACAGGTTTGAAACAACATGAGGGTGAGTAAATGATGTCCATTTCCCTTTATGAGTGTGTACTGTAAATGCTCAGTAACTGCACTGTAAAGTGTGAGGATTTTCCGGGTGATTTTGTCCTTCTCACCTGACGTGAGGTCCACGAGCCAGTCGGATCAGATAGAGAGAAGCTCCCCCCATACCCATTAACAGGAAGATGAACTGAGGGATGAGCTGAAAGAGGACGAGAAGATCATCAGACGTCAGTGTCTCATGTTCAGTGTGTGTTAATCACTCTGAAGTAAAAATACACTCCAGTGCAAAAATGCTTGACAAAGACATCACAAGAGCGCCGCCCTGCTGTTCATGAGAAACATGTCTTAGTCTTATTAGGGGTTCAAGCGCTGAAACTCTATTGTAATTGTTAAAATTTCCAAGGATCAGCACGGCATTCTCCCCTAAAAGTGATCGGGCAGACCAAAACCAAACCAGTGCAGCGAGATTCTCCAGAGTCTGTCAGTAATTATCCCCCCAAAAAAGTTGAAATTTCAATTCTCGGTCCCAAGTGGGCGGAGCCACTTTTACTAAAATGGCTATAACTCGTGAACGGAATGAGATATTTTCACTAAACTTGGCACACCTATGTAAGAGCTCATTCTGTGGTCGTGTTAAAATGGACGCGGTGACTGGCCACTTGTTGGCGCTATAACAGCAAGAAAACATGAAAACAGCTGTAACTACTTTACCGTTATTCCGATTGACTTGGAAATTGGCATGCAGTGTCTTCGTCCGAGGTGCCATGACTGTCTGTGAGGACACTGGCGTATCTCAAAAAACATGTTCTTCGTCGGCCAATGAAGTTCGAGCAGCTATCAGACAAGGTTAACGGAGGCCGATCGGAATGAAACTTGCTGGGCCTGTTTGACTCACGGTTCTAGAGGCATGTGAGAAATTCGAAAGAAATCAGCTATTCGCCTTCGCGTTTTTCACGTGCATAAAGTATCATGTATTGCACGATTTTTCGCACACACCCACAGCATTCATACCACATGGTAGAACTCCTCATTCTGAGCAACTTTGCCTCTAGGACCGCCGCTGTCCATCGAATCGTTCGTTAAATATTGGAGGTTATTTAAAAAAACTACTTTGCCGAACTAGTCCTATGTTTTTGGCTCAACCTCAATAACTGTTAAAAAGCTTTTTAAACCACACATTTTTTCTATGGTAAATTGCCTGTATTTGCTGTAAATGGTCTTTTCCATCTATGATCGAGATGGTTACAGGTTTGCTAATTAAAACATAATACCTTTTTACACATGTGCTTAAAGGCCTTAAAGCACTGCTTGCAGCTATATTTCATATACAGTTGCAAGAAAAAATAAGTGAACCACTTGCAGAATCTGTGAAAATGTGAATAATTTTAACAAAATAAAGGAGATCATACAAAATGCATGCTATTTTTTATTTAGTACTGTCCTGAGTAAGATATTTTACATAAAAGATGTTTACATATAATCCACAAGACAAAAAAAATAGCTGAATTTATTAAAATAACCCCATTCATAAGTATGTGAACCCTTGATTCTCAACACTGTGTGTGGTTACCTGATGATCCACGACTGTTTGTGTGTTTTGTGATGTTGTTCATGAGTCTCTTGTTTGTTCTGAGCAGTTAAACTGAACTCTGTTCTTCAGAAAAATCCTCCAGCTCCTGCAGATTCTTCAGTTTTCAAGTGTTTTTTGCACATTTGAACCCTTTCCAGCAGTGACTGTATGATTTTGAGATCCGTCTTTTCACACTGAGGACGACTGAGGGACTCAAACTCAACTATTAAAAAAGGTTCAAACATTCACTGATGCTCCAGAAGGAAACACAATGCATTAAGAGTCGGGGGTGAAAACCTTTGAATTCAAATATCAAGGTAAATCGTACTTAATTTGTCTTCTGGGAAACATGCAAGTATCTTCTGTTGCTTCCGAAGGGCAGTACTAAATGAAAAACAATGATATTTAAACAAAATAAGAAAAATTGTGACATCTTCATCCTGTTCAAAAGTTTTCACCCCCCGACTTTTAATGCATCGTGTTTCCTTCTGGAGCATCAGTGAATGTTTGAACCTTTTTTAATAGTTGAGTTTGAGTCCCTCAGTCGTCCTCAGTGTGAAAAGACGGATCTCAAAATCATACAGTCACTGCTGGAAAGGGTTCAAATGTGCAAAAAACACTTGAAAACTGAAGAATCTGCAGGAGCTGGAGGATTTTTCTGAAGAACAGAGTTCAGTTTAACTGCTCAGAACAAACAAGAGACTCATGAACAACATCACAAAACACACAAACAGTCGTGGATCATCAGGTAACCACACACAGTGTTGAGAATCAAGGGTTCACATACTTATGAATGGGGTTATTTTAATAAATTCAGCTATTGTTTTGTCTTATGAACTAAATGCAAACATCTTTTATGTAAAATATCTTACTCAGGACAGTACTAAATAAAAAATACATGCATTTTGTATGATCCCTCTTAAAATTATTCACATTTTCACAGATTCTGCAAGTGGTTCACATACTTTTTCTTGCAACTGTAGTGCTTTTCACAATACACATTGAGCAGCTTTACAGAAAATCATGATGTTAATGTTTATAATATCCTAATATCTTCATGACTTACAGTTGCATTTAGTAGAATAGAGCTGGACGATAATATAGTTGCATTTTGAGATAATCAGTTATTTCAATGTGAGTATACTGTATGTATACGGATAAAGTTGGACATACAGTAAGTACTAAATACTAAATACATATATTATTTAGCAGATATAAGAGCAGATGTGTTATTCAGCAACATTTATGCATTTGTCAGATGGTTTTATCCTTTGCATTCAAGGTGTACATGTTATCAGTTCTTGCATTCCCTGAGAATCGAACTCATGATTTTGGTGTTGCAAGCGCCATACTCTACTGTTTAAGCTACAGTAATGCTATACCATTTACATAAAATTAGTTGCATGTTTATAGCTAGATATATAGCTTTCCTGTAACTTTCCTCTGTGAAAAGCAACACCATGGATTCGATTCCCAGTAAACGCATGAACTGATAACATGTACACCTTGAATGCAATGCAAGTGACTTTGGAAAACAACATCTGCCAAATGCATGAATGTAAATACCTGAGTAATGACTCATCTGGTTTAAGTAACTTTAACTAACTCAGCAAGAACTGCTGCTCCATCATGAGCGTGTTTGAGCTGAAAGAGGGAAGCGAGCGCAGGAGGGACACGTTCCTGACACGTTTCAGAGCGCAACGGCGTGTGAAATGGAGCTTGTGCAGTTAGAAGTGTGTGTGTGTGTGTTCATGTACTTGTGTGGAGAAGGTTTCCGGTCAAAATGAACAAACACACACTCTCTCTCTTTTATATGCATGGAGACACACTGTGTGTGTCAGTCTGGGTTGAGTGACGAAGGACACAGTCGCTTGTGTGTGTGTGTGTGTGTGTGTGTGCTGCCGATCAGACTGAGTGACAGGATCACACACACACACACACATCCTACCGGGAGACTTCAGTGTGTGTGTGTGTGTGTGTGTGAATGATAACAGGGATTAGAATAGAAATACATATTAAAAGAGGAAATGTGACGCATCAGTTCGGATGGCAGAATCGCCACATTTTTTCTGCGTTTAAGAAAGTGAAAGACAGGCAGACACAGACTTAGCCTTATGTTGTCAAAACTGCCTCCTGTAACAGTTATTTGCATAATCCCCCAGGGGTTACTGGGAGATATTCAAATTAGCTTATCAAATATGTTTAAGCGTCCTAAGCCGAGCGCAACATGTGTTTTTGCTTTGGTTCCTCTCATCTCACAGCTGAGCTCAATTCTGATGGGCGTTTTGTGGTCAATTGATGTTTTTGCATCGAGTGTGTTTGTTTGGTTTGATAGTTGGTTTGATCATCTTTGTGTAGATGATGATAAAGTTTCACTTATTTTTATTTTTTGATTATATCTTGATTTTCAATTAGTCTTTGTTTTTTTGTTCTTTTAGTTTTAGTCTTCACAGCCCCGCAAGCTCTTAATACTGTGTTTGATTAAGTGGGATCTTTGATTGAAAATACAAAAACTAAAGTAATTTTCTTTGTAATTTGTTCACATTGTAGTGCACGCTTTTACCTTTCTGCTGAACACTTTATTTGAAATGTCATTATATATTTTTTGATGATTTAATTGTTTTTCTTTGTGGATCAGTGTGTGCTGTACACATGTTGAAAGACCCAGCTAACAGGAAACGTTCTCAGAACGTTCTGTCAATGTTCTTTTAAAGTTCTTCCAGTAACATTAATAGAAAGTTCATTCAAAGTTATCTGGTCTTTAATAATATTCTCAAAACGTTAGCACAAAAACATTATTTATACAACGTTCATGGAATGTTTTTTTTTTCATAACTAGTTTCAGTTGGACGTTCATCTAACCGTTTTTAAATGCAACAGTTTTTTTCAGAATGGTCAGAGAACATTCAAAAGTAACATTCCCATAATGTTTGAAGAATGATCAAATGTAATGTTCTCTTAGTGCTCACATAACCAAGAAATTTTATTTAAAGATTTTATAAACAGAATGATTTTATGGAAGCTTGTTTCCGCCACCGAATAAAAAAGGTTATTGCAACTTTTTATCTCACAATTCTGACTTTTTTCTCGCAATTGCGAGATATAAAGTCAAAATTGCGAGTTAAGATAGAATTGCGAGAAATAAACTCAATTGCGAGTTATAAAGTCAGAATTGCGAGATATAAAGTCAGAATTGCGAGATATAAACTCAGAATTGCGAGAAATAAACTCAATTGTGTGATATAAAATCAGAATTGCGAGATATAAAGTCTGAATTGCGAGATATAAAGTCAATTGCGAGTTATAAAGTCAGAATTGTGTGATATAAAGTCTGAATTGCGAGATATAAAGTCAATTGCGAGTTATAAAGTCAGAATTGTGAGATATAAAGTCAGAATTGTGAGATATAAAGTCAGAATTGCGAGTTATAAAGTCAGAATTGTGAGATATAAAGTCTGAATTGTGAGATATAAAGTCAATTGCGAGTTATAAAGTCAGAATTGTGAGATATAAACTCAGAATTGCGAGAAATAAACTCAGAATTGCGAGAAATAAAGTCAGAATTGCAAGATATAAAGTCAGAATTGTGAGATATAAAGTCAGAATTGCGAGATATAAAGTCAGAATTGTGAGATATAAAGTCAGAATTG
>RJVU01057277.1:1053255-1058255 GCA_003731715.1 Anabarilius grahami
TATATATATATAAAATATGTATTATTATTAAAAATAAATAATATTTATTAAAAAATATAAGATAAAAATACATAGATTATAATAGTCAAATATCTGCTGTTCTCTACAATATAGGCAAAATGGCAAGTAAACTTTAATCTTAAAATATGTAATCTAATAAATGAATCTATTGACACACACACACACACACACACACATATATATATCTTTTGTTTGTTTTTGTAAGATAATGTGTTTGTTTGTGTGCAGGTTATAGTAACATCAGTCGGTGGATCATGGGCCGGTTCTGAAGGAGCTTCTCCGATCCTCCGGTTGAGTCTTTGGCACCGTTTCAGTGGAAAAGAGGCCGAGACCTTCATCATCATCATCATCATCATCTCTGCTCTGCTTCTGTTCTGCTCGTCTGAGGTTTTGAGGTCATCAGCGCTCTCTTCATCTCTACCTCTGATTAATCATGTTTCGTTGGGTCAGCAGACCTCATGCGACAGGATCCTCAGAACCGCAGCGATCCTCCGCTTCGTATTTTCCGTTCATGGACCCCCAGATTGCAAAATCGATTCCAGCACCTTCTCGCAGCAGTAAAAGATCTGCGTGTGGCTGCAGTCGCTGATTTGTGTCCAAGCCGCAGGTTTATTATGTGCCGAAGTTAATATTATTGATATTACGCTCCTTTAGAGAGGAAAGACCCCCGATCCGTGACAGATGTCTTTCATTTGAGGAGCGACGCTCAATATCTTCCATCATTATGAAGAGACCTCAAGGCTTCATCTCGCCTCTGTCGTCTTCTGCTCTTGAGATGATCTCGTTTCATCTCGTTTATTCTGTTCCCTGAGACTGCTAGTTAATTGATAAACTGCTGGTGTGTGTGTTTGACGGTCATCTGTGTGTGTCTGGTTAGCAGGCTGAGGAACAGCTCGCTCTCACGCTCGCTCTCACATTACTCTTCATTTGCAGCGAGTCGAAGTACAGCGCCCTCGCGTCTCCCACGACAAACTGAAATTTATTGAGCTGCCCGACTCGTGCTAATTGAAAGAAATTGTGTGTCTGTTTGCGTTGCGGACTGTTTGAGGAGTGTGTGAGGTGGCATGTTACAGCGTGAGGAGCAGCGTGAGCGCCACCTACTGACGGCCGGAGTAACGCCGTTACATCAGCAGGTACTCAGAAAGAGCTGGAATACAATGTTTTATTAATTATTAATCATTATTAAGATCAAAAGTTGTATCTGTTGACATTCTGAACTAACATGAACATTATCAAAGATTAATAAATACTGTAAAATGATATGCAATACTTTATTTTAGTGTCCCTGTTACACTTCACATGTATTTACTGTAGTAATTACTATAAATTATGCATAACTATATGCAACTAACACTAAACCAACCCCTAATCGTATGAAGTACATGTAGTTAATTATTGTTACTCAGTAATTAAATGTATAATTACACTATAACACTAAAGTTAAGGGTTAGTTCACTTCAGAATGAAAATTTCCTGATAATTTATTCACCTCCATGTCATCCAAGATGTCTTTCTTTCTTCAGTTTTTGAGGAAAACATTCCAGGATTTTCTCCATATAGTGGACTTCACTGGGGTTCAACGGGTTGAAGGTCCAAATGTCAGTTTCAGTGCAGCTTCAAAGAGCTCTACATGATCCCAGACGAGGAATAAGAGTCTTATCTNAGTTAAGGGTTAGTTCACTTCAGAATGAAAATTTCCTGATTTTCTCCATATAGTGGACTTCACTGGGGTTCAGCGGGTTGAAGGTCCAAATGTCAGTTTCAGTGCAGCTTCAAAGAGCTCTACATGATCCCAGACGAGGAATAAGAGTCTTATCTTGAGAAACCATTTGTCATTTTCTAAAAAAATAAAAATTATATACTTTTTAACCACAAATGCTCATCTTGCACTGCTCTGAGATGCTCCACGCATGACGTAATCATGTTGGAAAGGTCACGCGTGACGTAGACGGAAGTACCGATCCAGTGTTTACAAAGTGAACGTCAAAGACTAATGGGGTGTTCACACCAGACGCGACTTGCGCGAACCCAGACAGCAACATAGTGTGGCCCAGATCTGGCCCACATCTGGTACATGTGGATTACATGCGGACCAGATGTGGGCCGGATCTGGGCCAACACTATGTTGCTGTCAGGGAATAAATCGCGCTATTTGCGCGTAGTTGGACGCTTGAACATTTAGAGTTTACTCGCTTCATTCGCGCGTGAAATTCGCTTCATTCGCGCGTGAAATTCACTTCACAACAGACGCAAATTCGCGTCATGAGAGGGGCTCTCCCTCTCCTTTAAATATGTAGTAAAGAGCGTTTTTCACAACTTACCAGATTGTCCGACCTCCTCACTCACTTTCTTTCAAGCAAGATCCTTTTTATTCCTGTTTCTATAAAAGTATGAAGATGTATCGTACGGCGACGACGATTTTGTCCTCCATTCTTGTTTCGGATTTCTGCGTCCGCTCGCTACGTCGTAATCACGTCACTACTAGAGCAATTTCCTGATTGGTTAACACGCCGCAAATTTTCACCAAAGTTCAGATTTTTCAACGTTAAGCCCCGTTCACACCGCCAGCGATGCAGCGACAAAGCGACAGGATCCCATTCATTTCAATGGAGCGACAGTGACTGCTGGCGACAGAATGTAGGCGTGTCAAGCGACGGGAGGCACGCGACAAAAGTTCAGAAATGTGAACTTTATGCAAATGAGGAGCAAATTTCGTGAGCGACAACCAATAGAAGTGAAGGCTCGAGTGCAGGCAAGACAGACAGGAATAGTTCCGAAGCGATTTTACTGATTTGACTGTACATACATGGATATAATAAAATGATGCGTGGCAAAGAAACCGTCTGCGGTCTTGTGAGTTTGATTCATACATTGATCGTTTGTGTTGTTAATTACATGATGCTGTGAGCAGTTTAGCACTGCTGCAGTACATATTACAGTTTCTCCTGCATTGTGTTGATTATTAGAGACAAGCAAATTGATTATTTGTCAAATTCGAATGACGTTTTAGTATTTTTTGACGGTATGAGTGAGTTTAATTTGTTGATAGAAGGATCGTTAATCTAGAATGATTTAATGCACTCTGCAGTCACAACACTCTACAACAGCAGAATGTTACTTTTAATTATTTTAAACCTGTGAAATTAGAATGATTTCTTAGTTTTATATATCATTTGTGATTGCATTTTCTATAGATATGATCAGACGTGCAGTCTACCAATGATATTAGAGCGACAGCACTAGGAACGCCCACAAGCGACTTCACAGTACAGAGACTAGCGACATGCAGCGAAAAAGTCGCTGGCGGTGTGAACGGGGCTTTACGTGCGTCAAACGCCCGAAACGCTCGCAAGATGTCTATTCGCGTCTTTGCATTGACTTAACATGTAAATCACTCGCGCTTAACGCTTCATTCGCGTCTTGTGTGAACGCACCATTAGTCAAACGGCCTTTACAAAAAAAGGTAAAACAACGACGTCGGATGATTTTGAAGTTGGAGGAGAAAATTTGTTTTTCGCCCTACCACGGTACTTCCACCCATGTCACACGTGACCTTTCCAACATGATTACGTCATGCGTGGCGCATCACAGAGCAGTGCAAGATGAGCATTTGTGGTTAAAAAGTATATAAATGTTTATTTTTTTTTAGAAAATGTCCGATGGTTTCTCTAGATAAGACTCTTATTCCTCGTCTGGGATCATGTAGAGCTCTTTGAAGCTGCACTGAAACTGACATTTGGACCGTTGAACCCCAGTGAAGTCCACTATGTGGAGAAAATCCTGGAATGTTTTCCTCAAAAACTTTCATTTCTTTTCCACTGAAGAAAGAAAGACATAAACATCTTGCATGACACGAGGGTGAGTAAATTATCAGGAGATTTTAATTCTGAAGTGAACTAATCCTTTAAAAACATCCTTATTGTAAAGTGTCTCAGTTTCTTCTGTATGTGTTGTGTGTATGTTGACTGAAAACCCTCATGTAACGTCCGTGATGTCGGTTTGGCCGAGTGAAGCGGCAGTGAGTTAAAGGCAGATGCACACAAACCTCAAGCTGTCAGAAAACACTGAGACGCCTTTATTCTGCCTCTCCTTTATTCCTCTGACAGCGCTGGAACACCTCGTATCTGCAGCACAGGATCCTCCAATAATTGCCTGATTCAATATTCACAGTCAAATCTGCAGAGAAATTCATCGAAAAAGACTTTGTGGGGAAATAAATATCTCGCTCTGTGAGTGTGTGTGTGTGTGTGTGATAATGTGAGAAACTGAAATGAAGCTGGACGAGAGAAAGAAAGAAAGAGTGATTGACTCTCATCAGGTGTTTGAAGTCATGTGATTTTCCGGACTCTCACCTTTACGTTCCTCACATCTTTTGATCATGTTTTAAAGAGGAATGTGATCAGTGGTTCGTCCGCTAACGATCGTTTCTGTGACTTTCTCACTTTTAATTTTGGGTTAAAACGTGCTCGACTTTCAGATCTTCACATTATATTTTTTAGATAATTCAATCAAAACTGAAAGTGTGTATGAAGTCAGCGGCTCCTGCGGATATTCAGACACTTCAGTCATTTATAGGGGCCTCAAGATGACTTAAAGTCAGATAAAACAACCAAGACATTTCTCATTTAATTCACCCCCTGAAAACCTTTGATTCTTTGCAAAAAAAATGATTTTTTACTGCCGATAGAGTATTTTACCATACATGTTTAGCTTGCCATAACTACTATGTACACTACCGTTCAAAAGTTTGGGGTCAGTAGGATTTTTTAAATGTTTTAAAAGAAGTATCTTCTGCTCACCAAGCCTGCATTTATTTGATTAAAAAAATACAAACAAAAACAGTAATATTGTGAAATATTATTCCAATTTAAATCAGCTGTTTTCTATGTCAATATACAGTAAAGTGTAATTTATTCCTGTGATCAAAGCTGAATTTTCAGCATCATTACTCCAGTCTTCAGTGTCACATGATCCTTCAG
>RJVU01057277.1:1063255-1066699 GCA_003731715.1 Anabarilius grahami
ACTGATACAAAAAACAGATACAAAATACTAAATGATGATACAAAATCCTCCAAAAACACAAAAAATACTAAGAAAAAGATACAAATTACAAAAAAACATCACTAAAAATACTGATACAAAATACTAAAAAAAATACTGATAAAGTACTCAAAAATACCAAAAAATACTGAAACACAATACTTAAAAATAACAAAAAATATTGATACAAAGTACTCAAAAACACAGACACAAAATAATCGTAATAAAAAAAAATTCTCCAAAAAATACCAAAAGACGAAGATACAAAATCCTCAAAAATGACCACACAAATACTGATGACAAGTACTCAAAAATGGATAGAAAATTCAAAAAAAAAAAAAAAAGTGATACTAAATACTAAAAATACTGATACAAAACACTCAAATACTGATACAAAATAATAAATATAATAATATCCATTAATAAAAGTGCTGGTTAAGGTTAAACCTGAACAAACATTGGCAGAATTATATCAGTCTGTCACAAAGCAGAGTCAAACTTATCTGTAAAGCTTTTTCACAGCACACTTTGTTTTAAAGAATCTACAGAAAATCATGATGTTAATGTTTATAATATCTTAATAACCTCATAGTTGCATTTATCAGATTAGAGCTGGACGATAATATAGTTGCATTTTGAAACGATATAAACAATCAAGCAGCAGATTTGCTATATCTCGCTGTACAGTATGAGACCCTACTGTATGTATGAGAATAACGCTATATTATATATTTATATAACTATTACTGTCAACCTACAAGTGCTTTACTGCTTTTAACACCAATGTGCAATCCATAATTACATTAATAATCATCATTTCTATTCTTCATGTAACATTTTATAAAGCAAACTGTAGATGATGACTGTAGTTTGGTGAAATTAACACGTGAATCTCACCTGGACACAGCGAGGTAGAATATTCCCAGAGATATGAGGGAGATTCCGATGTGGAACGAGACGCCGACGGCACCGTATTCCTTAAACACCTTCCTGAGCTGCTGCGTCTTACTGGGCTTCCCCTCTGACCCTTGACCTTCAGCGCTGGACACAGACGACACGTGATCCTGCCGACAGATTGAAAGAAGAAAGATTTCATGGATCTGACCGCTGAAAATGACTCCAAACGACGTAGCAGCTGCATTCAAACATTTAAAGTGAAAGCTGCCCAAAGGCCTTGATGGGAGGGGCTTCACACCAGTCCACAGCCAATCAGAACGCAGAAGCTCTCCTTCACGAGCCAATGACTGAAGTTCTGCTGGGAACGGCGTGAGCGAGGATTCAGAAATAAACATCAGATGGAATGCAAGATCTAATTTTAGGTCTAATCGTCCAGTACAAGTAGATTTGATGTGAGAGATATAAAGACACTGACTTCAGTTTCTAGTGTTCGAGGTTCAGAATCCAAACATTAACACACTGGAAACATCAATGGAAAAAAATCAGTGTGTTTGTGTTCCTCCTCATGTGACACCAGTTATTATGTTGACCTGTGAGCCAAAAACCCCTGACCTAATCCAACAAACACAAACAACACAGGCTTTCATTTCCAGAGAGAGAGTGAGTGTGTGTGAATGTGTGTGTGTGTGTGNTTCTATTTTTATTATTCTTCTTTATGTGAAGCACTTTGAATTACCATTGTGTATGAAATGTGCTATACAAATAAAATTGCCTTGCCTTGCCTTGCAACATGCCAATGTTCAAACAGGCACAATGGTGTGTTGTGGAAGATAAGAATGTTTGAAGGCCTCAGACGACAAACACACACACACACACACAACATCACAATCTACACAAATACATGTATATATAAACACACATTTATGAAAATAAATAAATAATCAAACTAAGGTTAGCAGGTTCTTTTATATAAGTTTGCAACCCTGTCTTGGTATCCAGATTTTGCACGATTGTTATTTTCTAGTAATAAACATTGCAATGCATTAGATTTTATCAAATTAAACAGTGTATTATAAAGCTAAAACCAAAGGGAGGGAAGCAGATGATGCGTGAAGGCCACGTGTGACCGTTCAAACACTCACTAATCCAACAAAACCTGTGGACACACGCCAGGCGCTCCGCTGACCCCAGCAAATACTGGGAACAAATAACAGTCAAGGCCTGTGGGATCAGACCGAGACGTGTTAGAAAACTGTGTGTTACTGCCACAGTCCTACAGCCAGAGAGAGAGAGAGAGAGAAATACTGATACAAAATCATCAAAAAATACCAAAAAGTACTGATACAAAATACTCCAAAAATATTTATAAAAATAGGGGGGAGCGGGGTAAGTTGTCACACTTCTCACACTGTCTAACATTTACTGAGCACCATACATCACAATGGTGTGAATGTCATGCCAAATGAAAGAAGGAAGTCTTGGGCACATGTGTTGTATTCACTACATTTTCATATCTGATCTCATTATGGAGTTGTAGACCGTTGAAGAGAGAATGTGCACTTGTGACAATTTGCCCCGTCGGCGGGTAAGTTGTCACACTAGATTATCTAAAAATAAGAACACAACTACTTAATTGTTATTATTGATTTAAATTTTTAAATTCAAACCAGAACTGGAAATATAAACAATCATGCCTAGAGAATTTGGAAAAACAATTATTTCAATCCAAACACAGGCAAGACCAGTTTACTTTGAACTTTAAACAAACTTTCTCTGGCTTGCACAGAGATCCATGATAACTCACTTAACTTAACATGTTTAACCTCTGAACATACCTGACTAAACATGTTGAACCTCTTTTTTTGAGCATGTTCCATGTGTTTATTTGTACACACGTGACAACTTGCCCCAAACTGACATGTGTGCATGTGTTGGCTAAATCTCAAGGTTAGCTCAACATAGCATGTCAGCTAAAGTATCAAAAGACACGTTATTGTCTTCTCTATGTTGTGCAAAATAATAATTTTTAACATTCATATCTAACAAAGTTGCATAAAATTTAAAGTGCAAATTTTTTACTTTTTAAGCCAAAAAATAAGAAAATTGTGCTCAGATTAGAGCGATCTTGACCACATGTGAACAGGAAGTTGACTATAGAAGAAGTAGTCACACAAAGTGGGTATTAGAGCCTCTCGTTTTGGAGTTATGAAGAGTGTGACAACTTACCCCGCTCTCCCCTACTCAAATACCCAAAAAATACTGATACAAAATCCTTAAAAATACTGATTAAAAAAATACTCCAAAATACCCTAAAAATACTTATAAAATCCTCAAAAATACCAAAAAGTACAGATACAAAAAAAATTCTCAAAAATACTGATTAAAAAAATACTCAAAAAATACTCTAAAATACCCTAAAAATACTTATGAAAATACTCCAAAAAAGTGCAGAAACAAAATATTCAAATACCAAAAAATACTGATACAAAATACAAAACAATTACTGATAAAATACTTAAATATAAAAAG
>RJVU01057277.1:1066812-1081663 GCA_003731715.1 Anabarilius grahami
GCAGAGTCATCTGGATGATCTTCATTCTAGTTTGACATTCCAGTGAAAGTGAAAGATGTCCAACTTCATGAGAACTAGAGAAACCAGATGACTGATCCACCTGACAGATAATACCATGGTAATCTATGATGCTACCGTGATACATGAACAGAGTCAGAAGCAACTTCGAGGAAGATATTCTGTATCAAGACAGAGGAAGTAAAAATGACAACATAGAAACGAGCCTGAAATATGATGACAAGACCACGTGACAGAACACAAACAATGCAAAACAAACTCCTGCAGGCTTTAAGAACGGAAACCCCATAACCTGCTGAATAAACATTAATGATCAATCAATCAATAATATTAGAACTAGTCAGTTAATAACTCCTGTAGCGGACTTACCGTTTGAACATTAGCGGCGCGTTCATCGCGCGTTTTCTCCGGCGTCGAGGACGCTCGTCTCGTTTGCATAATGACAGCAGCTGGAGAACGCGCCGATAAAAGCGATTCAACTTCGTTCGTCGAGTCTCTGTATTCTCGCGGCGCGTTCAAAGCAAACGCCGCCATTCGCGCGCGCGCAACGAGAAGAACCGACGATGATCCGAACGGAATCTCGCGCTCGAGTCTGAGCGAACAGGCACGGAATAAAACCGCTTTGCATGCGCTTAACCTCCGGTAAACACGACAGCAGCGCATCGCGCGGTAATTACGCAACGAGCAGGACGCGTCAAGTTGCAAGTTCAGACGCTGCAGCAACAAAGACGCTCCAGAAACGCTCCTAAACATCGTTCGACATGGACTGGAATAAAGCTAAATATGATCCGAGCGTGCAGACAGTGACGATCCCGCCCCAGCTGATCGGTGATCAGTCCGCGAAGACCCGCCTCCCTCCGACAATAAACGCGAGCTCGACTAATTCACTTTCAAAGCGAATTAAGATAAGCGTCGCACGCGCATAGCGAGTTTATTGGCGTGGAAACTGTCCTTTGCTCTTTGAGGTTCTGTAAAACAATCCCTGTCTTGACATGCTGAAGAAAGTTGGCAAACTGCTCAGGAATGAAACGCACGCGACACTTAATTCAGATTAAACTCACAGATTCAGATCTTCCGTGCAGCAGGATGTGGTGAAGAAACACCTGCTCGGATCGAGTGATGATGCTCAGGGTTATTATTATTATTATTATTATTATTATTCCACACGGCACACTTAAAGCTGGAAAAGTGCCATGAAAAACACTAGCAAGTCCATTCATGCATCTGCAGATGTGAGTCCTTCCACGATCTGAGTCCCTCTGAGCTTTTTCTGTGTATTTTATCTATTGGGTCAGCAAAACATATTGTTAAAAGCTTTTTGTATTCACTGAAATGTCTCCTTTAACCTTCATTTGGGGTCTCCACTACCAGTTACAACAAAATGTAATTTTGTAACAAAATAGTTGTTTTTAAAAAAAACAAATGTAATTTTATTCTGTTTGTTAATGTTTTTACTTCATATTTTTGCAGTTTTTGGAGGATTTATCATATTTTTTACATTTATATAAATAATATTATTTTGTTGAGTAGGTTTTTATACAAAAACAGCTTTTTATGTAAAATTCACTTTATAAAAGACCCACATTTCTAACTTTCATTCATGGGGATAACATGATAATTTGACATGGATTAGTGATGATTTTTGCCCATCTTTTGAAAAATGCAGTTTTAAAAGTAATAAAATGATCACTTTATCCAGTAGATGCTGCAGAGCTCCACTATTTTACTGAAAGACTCTTTCACAAGTATTTTTCAGCTGGATTCATATCTAAAATATAATTGAATCACAATTATGACAATAAAAGCTGCTTTTTGTCAAAGTTTAGCATTTTTTTGTACTGAAAAAAAAAAAACAGTTTTTCAATATTGTAACATTATGATGAGACCCGCTTAGAAAACTGACAAAATTCATCCTCAAAATCAACATTATTGAAAAACTTATTTTTTTTCAGTACTAAAAAATGCTAAACTTTGACAAAAAGCAGCTTTTATTGTCATAATTGTGATTTCATAATATTTAGATATGAATCCAACTGAAAAATACTTGTGAAAAGAGTCTTTCAGTAAAATAGTGGAGCTCTGCAGCATCTACTGGATAAAGTGATCATTTTATTACTTTTAAAACTGCATTTTCCAAAAGATGGGCAAAAATCATACACTAAACCATGTCAAATTATCATGTTATCCCCATGAATGAAAGTTAGAAATGTGGGTCTTTTATAAAGTGAATTTTACATAAAAAGCTGTTTTTGTATAAAAACCTATTCAACAACATATTTATATATTTATATAAATTTAAAACATATGATAAATCCTCCAAAAACTGCAAAAATATGAAGTAAAAACATTAATAAACAGAATAAAATTACATTTGTTTTTTTAAAAAACAATTATTTTGTTACAAAATTAAATTTTGTTGCCTGAGGTCTCTAGAGACCCCAAACACCCTGAGTGTGACTTTTTTCTACACTGACATAAAAACAAGAAATCACTCCAATTTTTTATTTTTATTTGTAGATCTAGAAAGTGTAACAACTGTTTCATGTCATTTGGACAAAGATAACTTTTTTTTTATATTTTAGCAAACGTCATTTGGGGTCTAAAAAGACCCTATAAGGGTTAATAATGTTTAAAAACATGACATACATTTTATCTTCATATTAGAAATTCTTTAGTTTTTTTTCAGTTGACTCCACCTATTTTGTCACGTCAAGGCCTCCTATGAAAGTGTTCTTGGGATATGAATAATAAAATGAGAAAAAAGTCCATTCATTTTGTCATTCCCATAAATATCCATCTGTGTCTGCAAGTTACCACCTTCTTTAATAATTATAACTAAATTATGTTGTGAAATTGTGTTTGTCGAGCTTAACGACTCAACCCCGTTACATCGATTAAAGACAGAAAACTATTACTTGTGAAAATTATCTTTGTTATTTCAACATTATTCATGATTTCCTAATATCATGCATGTCATGTGATCTCCATTTATTCACTAGATTTAGAGCAGTGGCCAAAAATCACAACCCCGTCACACCTACATTTTTATTATTATTTTTTTTGTGAAAAAGTAATTTAAAGTTAGTTGAATTCTGTCTGAAATGTTCACTGATTTTAGTTCAAATTCTGAAGTGAAGCCTTTGATCAGAAATGATGAGGTTTCTGTCACAAAAAGTGCCCATTTCAGGCTTCAGTAGCAAAAGTGTGAGATTTTATGCAACTTTTATATTTGCAATTACTGAATTAGTGTGAGGGACGTCTTGTTAATAGGAAAATGTTGATTTTATCACAAATACATTTTATAATAATATTCAGAGAGCTCCCATAGTGTCCATAACTTAAAATAATGACCAATAATAATAGGGATTTGATGCCTGAGATGGAAAATATGTTTTTCTGCAAGTTAAAGATGTCATTAATGTTGTGGGGTGTTCAGAAAACTAATACATTTTGGTAAAAAAGTCCAAATCATACTGGTTTCGTGGAATGACTCAAATGTGTCTTAAAGTAGCTACTTCAAATTAGACACGTCTTTTTTATGTAACTTTACGTGAGTTATGACCAGTCTTGGAAAAAAACCTTTTAAAACTAGTCGTTTGTTTGCATGAGTAATTGACGTGTGAGCCGAAACTAACCCGCCTGAATCAGCTTTTGTGTGGCATTTATGCAATGTACACTGTTTCAGTTTTGAAATGCTTTGACGTTTATTCCCAATGAGGAAATGACTAAAGATTCACAAGATGTGTTAAATGAGCATCATCATTATTTCTAATTGCTCATCTTGCTTCAAAAGTTCAAAATGTTCTTAACCTGTTAACCATCACTGGCCCACAGCCATTACACATTTAAAACAGTAATATCCTATACTAAACCTAAACTAATCTTGACAAACTATATATCATTTGAAAGCTTAGAATCTCTAGTTTTTATGTTTTTTTCATCAATTTATTTTCAAAATAAATGACAGAGGAGCAGTAATTTATCAATTTGCAACAAGCATATTTTCATACTCATAAGGCATGTTCAGAACTTTATTTTGAAATAGCGATGAACATCAAAAATATTTTAAGATTGTTTTGAAACATGTTTGTTTTCATGCCAAGAGTTCAAAAGATAACATCCATTCAATTTTTTGAGAAAAAAAGGTCTGAAAATGTTCAGAAAATACATTTATGATTGTGGCGGCGATCTATAACCCACATACATGTTGTTTTTATGTTTATTAGAGGCTGAATTCACATCAAATTCCCATACTACTTCGATATAGGATGTCTACTTCATAAATTGTATGAAAATGATGGAAATATATGGTTCAGATCACTCAAACCATATGGAAATGGAGGCGCCCTTATATGGTCAGTAATGGAGCTTGAGTGTCATCTAGTGTAAAAGTGTGGTACTGCACCCAAACAATCTTACTGAAAGCTCATTTTTTGAGAAATTAACCTGAAATTTGGAACAACTTGTTCGGATTTTTGGCTTTGATTTCCTTGCAGTTTCAGAGTAAAACTTGTTTTGTAAAATATATATTATATATAAAATATAAAATATTATATTTTTACATTTTACATTTTCATAAACTTAAACTTCTATAACTTTTCTTCTGTTTAACTTACATAAGTTATTTCACTTCTACAATAATCTGCCAAATCTCATCTTTAAAACAAGACCTTATGTCTGTACTCCAAAGTATTCTTGAATCACAACCATTTAAGTTCAGATAGCGCATTTTCTTGTCTAAAAAAAAAAGTGGGGGTGACACTTAACAGGTTAAATGATCAAATAAAGGTAAAATAATAATAATTTTTAAATATTATTATTCCAAACTTCATCATTGTCCGTCAGAATGATATAGGCCTATGTTTGGGGTCTGTAAAATGTTTTAATGTTTCTGAAAGACTCTCTTCTGCTCACCAAGGCTGCGTTTATTTAATCAAAAATACAGTAAAAATTATGAATATATTTTTACAATGTAAATCAGCTGTTTTCTAAGTGAATATACAGTAAAAACGAATTTATTCCTGTGATCAAAGCTGAATTTTCAGCATCATTACTCCAGTCTTCAGTGTCACATGATCCTTCAGAAATCATTCTGATATGATGATTTATTATCAATGTTGAAAAAAGTTTCATATTTTTGTCATACAATTTATTTTTCAGGATTCTTTGATGAATAGAAAGTTCAAAAGAACAGCATTATTTGAAATAGAATCTTTTGAAGCATATTTTTGTGTTTGCGTCTTTTAATCAACCAATCATAAAAGTAATTTCCGTATTGTTATAAATGTCTTGCACAAGCAAACCTCTAAAAATTAGGCAATGTTTAAATCAGAACTGAACTTGAGCAATAAAACCATCTTGATTGATAAAGATAAGAACATTTCTAAGTAGTTCCTCACAATATAAGATACATAAATATTCATGAATTAATATCTGAACTAATCTGCTTGATTCATAAGTGTTAAACACAGTTCATGTAGAAGCATTTGTTGAGATATTACATGTTTGCATCGATGCTTTACTAAACGAGAGCTGAAGCTCGCTGAATTAATGTCAAGTCATGCTGGAGTGTTGTAGGCGTTTCTCTACATTACGAGGGACTCGTCTGCTCGGGTGGAGTTCAGAAGATTGTTTCACCATCAGGAATGGACGGAAACGGACTGATGAAGTCACACCCTCGTCTCACTCCTGCTTTATAAGATAGAGGGTGTTTTATAAAGACACGCTGCTGATGGAGAAAAACACAAAGTGTGTGTGTGTGTGTAACATCCTCCTCGTGTCATTCGCTCCCATCATGTCTTTGTTCATCTGTTTATCCCCTACAAGTCAAGAGGTTAATTAAAAATCAAAAAGATAAACAAATATTATCCTTCTCTTCCATCTGACCTTCTGACCCTGTGTGACCTGTGATTGACCTGTAGTCACCAAGAATCACAGCCAGACCGTAAGAGAGTAAACTGGAACATTATCAGATTCTAATGAAAATAGGGCAGGAAATTTTACTCAACCTCTCAGGGACATTTCTGGCTGAGCATCTCAAAAGATATATGTGGGTCAAAGAGATTGAGATGTCCACATCAATAGAAATGTACAAAAGTGATTTTATACACATTAAATGCAAGTAAACGTCTACTTTTAAAGGGTTAGTTCACCCAAAAATGAAAATTCTGTCATTTATTACTCTCCCTCATGTCGTTCCACACCCGTAAGACCTTCGTTCATCTTCGGAACACAAATTAAGATATTTTTGATGAAATCCGATGGCTCAGTGAGGCCTGAGCAATGACATTTCCTCTCTCAAGATCCATTAATGTACTAAAAACATATTTAAATCAGTTCATGTGAGTACAGTGGTTCAATATTAATATTATAAAGCAACAAGAATTATTTTTGTGCGCAAAAAAAAACGACTTTTCAACAATATCTAATGATGGCCGATTTCAAAACACTGCTTCTGAGCTTTATGAATCTTTTGTTTTGAATCAGTGATTCGGATCTCCAATCAAACGTCTAAACTGCTGAAATCACATGACTTTGGCGCTCCAATTCATTGATTCGATTCGTAAAGCTCCGAAGTGGTGTTTTGAAATTGGCCCATATAAATATTTTTGAAAAGTCTTTATTTAGTTTTTTTGGCGCACAAAAAGTATTCTCATCACTTTATAATATTAAGATAGAACCACTGTACTCACATGAACTGATTTAAATATGTTTTTAGTAACTTTATGGACCTTGAGAGTTTGAATGGCCTCACTGAGCCATCGTATTTCATCAAAAATATCTTAATTTGTGTTCTGAAGATGAACGAAGGTCTTGCGGGTGTTGAACGACATGAGGGAGAGTCATTAATGACAGAATTTTCATTTTTGGGTGAACTAACCCTTTAAGGTTTCAAATAAGATTTGGGAGAATAAAATGCCAAAATGTGGGTGAAATAATGTTCCACTTATAAACAACATACTTATTTTGATCTGTACGTATTAAAATATATAAAAAAAGAATAAGTGAGCATACTAAATTTTATTGCATTTTAAATGAGTATAATCATGGTAAAAATGTATATTTAATTTTTGCTCAGAAAAACAAACAAATTAATCAGGAGCCGTTCTGATGTACTGAAAAACAACAGTTTAAAACTGTATTACACTTATTATTTTGATGCTTGAAAACCCTTTTTCATCTTTGACCCATATATATATATAAACTGTAAATATTCCTCAGAGATTTTGCTCCATATTGTCATGATATCATCACACAGTTGATGCAGATTTGTCGGCTGCACATCCATGATGCGAATCTCTCGTTCTCATTTGTCACCAGAATGTGTCTGTAAAGTTTCAGCTTAAAATACTTCACACATTAGTTATTAAACCATGTTGTAAAAACACAAGCAAAAACATGCTTTTCATGCATGTGCCTTTAAATGCAAATGAGCTGCTGCTCTCCGCCCCCTTTCCACAATCACAGCTCCTGCCTGCATCAGATACTGTGCCAAATACTAACAAAACATCTGCTTGGTTTTGATTATCGTCGATATCGCGACCAGTTCTTCTTCATTAAGGCGTATTATTTCCATGCGTTTTAAAGATATATCAGTTTAAACTTCTAATTATTTTTTTTTGAGTGCACACGCACAGAAAGCGCCACGAGTATCATACTAACTTCTCTTTCACGTTTTCTGTTGTGCTTAAAATGTCAAAAACACACAAATTGCACATAAAAACAGTCGGTTACGTCTGTGAACGTAAACAGCAGGGACAAATAGAGGGTATGCATCGACGTCACAACGCGCTCCCTCAGCTGGACTGAGTGGCAAAAGAAGCTGCTGTGTGACTGGATTTAATAGAGGAAACTGCGAAAACGCGAGTAAAACTAACGAATTACACTAAAGGTTGGACTCGAAAGTGTTCCTTATAACTTGTCAAATAAACCTAATCCATGGATATTGACATGCATCCAGGAATCGTGTTTCCTGACATTTATATGTGCCTGATTTCGACGCCGGGGAAATACATAAAGCGAATCTGCCTGTGAATATTTTATAGAACTACAATATCGGCAGGTTTAAATCCGCGTAATCACTTATCAATGTTATATCGTCCAGCCCTAAAACTTGTATAGTTTTTGTCAGTGTTTATTTAAAAACACCCAATTATGCAGAATAGAAGATGGTAAATATTTAATTGATGATTTGTCAACACAATATATAACAATACAATATATACGGTATGATTTTACCTCAAAATCCAACATTTTGACACAAAATGATAACTGCAAATCCATGTTTCTCTGCTGGAGTCCAGCTGTTTCTGTCAATTGCAGTGATCCATTTGCTTCTTTTTTCTATAGCTTTCGGCAGTCTGTAAATATAGACCTTATATTTTGTGTCTATTTGTACAGTCAAACGCAAAGCTCTTTCCCGTTTTGGGCGTGTTTTTCACTGCATTCACACTAAAAACCAAAGCTGCCACTCGGTCTTTGTGCCACTCAGTGGGCGTGACCGCAGTCGTGACGGTCGACGGTGACGTCACATGCATACCCTCGGGCGGGGCCTGCACAATGCGACGTCATATTGCTAAGAAAATTAAAATGCATGTTCTATGAGACTGTTGATGTTTTATAGGGATTATAAAAAGGAGTGGTTGTGTACACACACTGTTCATTCAAACACCATGCGAAAGGATAATAAGTCCCTTTTAATGTGCAGTTAAACAGGTTTACCTAATCAAACTATTTAATAATAAAATATTTATATATATTTTTTCTTAAGCCTATTTCATAACTTTGTGGTGTTTGATCAGATGCGTTCAGGATCACACAGGAGGAATAAAGATTCTCCAGCTGACGGAAACAACAGACCGCATCAATATTTACAGTAAGCACGTGTTTCGCTCTTCCTCATTGGCTGTTTACTGCTGACTCATTGTGGTTGGTAGTCTGCCAGTGGATTAAATCAAACCGCTGATGACTCAATAATCACTTCCCTAAACGCCAGTTCACAAACACTGATGACAGAAGAACAAGAGGAAAGAAATCAGACCGTTTTAGAAACTGAACAAAATATACAATTTATTGCAAATATGTTAATACAGTGATCAGTGTATTCCAGTAATTATAAAATCAGTAGTTGTGATGCTCTTTTCCCTTTATCGTGACATGGAAGCAGAACTCTAGTTTCAGAATCACACAATACTTTTGTGGCCCTTTATAATCCGTCAGTGATTTTGGCCCCTGAACATCATTTCCATCGTCTTAAGGAATTATTTACATTCTTGCCCTCCTCCGACGCATGAATGGGGCGAGTGTTGAGGAGTGGGAGGGGCTACAAGAGTGGCGCTGGAACCTCATTGGTCCATCTTCCGGAAGACTTTGGCACCCAACATACGAAATAAATAATAACCCTCCCATCGCTCCGGACCCTTCATAGTGAGCATCATGTGCAGGATATGAAGGGCACTTTTCTTCATATTAGTCATCTAACGCGTCACAAACACATCACATCAAAAGAAAGCATCATTTTGAGCACAAATTTGATACATTATTTGAATTGGAATTGCATTTGGGGTTAAAATGCATTCAAATAATCAACAAAATAGGCCATTCTTTTGATTTTATAGAGTGAAATGTGAGTTAGACGTTCAAATACTTCATCTGGTCTTTATAACACTGTCATACAAAAATACTAAATACAGGCGTGACGGACGCGTCTCAACTCATCTGTGCTCCGTAAGTCACTTCATCTCTCTGTAATACAATAAATAATCTTATAGAACTGTGGCTCTATGCACATATACAAATAAATACTGTACAGGAGAGCGGTGGGCCGCTGCCGCTCACAGGGACACTGGGAAGGTTTATTCGTCTGTACAACAGCATGAATGTGAAAGCAGGTGGGATAAACGCACATTGTTGCTCCGATCGGAGGCTGGAAGTGAAAAAGAGAAGCAAAATCCACACATCTAACCTGGGAAGCCTGAATGAGATCATTTCCTTCCGTGTTTCAGAGGTTCCCATTCCTGCGCAGGGTTCAGAGAGGGTTCATTGCGTCTTCAGAAATCGGAGCGAAAGTCTGGGGATGAATTGCACTGCTGCTACTGCTTTGATTTGGCCTCCATCGGCCAATCAGACGCACTCTGAATGGAGTGGGAGGGGCTACGGGAGTGGCGCTGGAGCCGTTTCTGCCGTCCATCGTCCGGAAGACTTTAATCGAGCTGGACAGACACCGAATTAAGTGAATACGGAATAAATAACGACCCATAAACCCTCCCGCCGCTTCATAGGGAGCATCAGGATCACGTTCGCCTCCGTGTCTAACTTCCTGAATGGGAACGAAATCGGAAAACCTGCAGAGCAACAAGTCTGGGGATGAATTGCACTGCTACCGCTTTAATCAGGCCTCCTTTGGACGCTTGGGATCGGACGGATCTACGAGACGCAGCAGCAGCCGTGACTCTTGGAATCCTCGTCTTCGATTGGCTGCTTGAATCTCAGGAGGGGCGGGTCTCCGCTGGCCGGCGTGAAGTAAACCGCGCTGCCGTTGGACGACACCAGCGGCATTCGAGGATCCTCGGGATTGGCTTTGGTGGAGCCGTTGCCCATGTGACCGTTGAGGACGGGATGAGGGAGGAGTTTGGCGGCGGCGCGCTGCTTTTTGAGTTCGGACAGCGTCTGCGCGCGTTCTTTAGGCTTGGACTCCTCGGTGGAGGCCGTGGGCTCGTGAGGGTCAGGGGTCGCGGGGTCACCGTTAGAAGCGGGCGACGCTGGAGTGGAGATGCAGCCGTTCTGTCGTCCGCCATCCTTCAGGATCCCTTGAGGGCCGTCATCAGGCTGCGTCTGCACAAATAGGAAGTCAAAACTAGTGTTCGTTTTGTCAACGTACAACGAAGTTGACTCTGGACTCACCGAATGGCTGTTTTCCTGGTCCGACTCTCGCTCCCGCTCCTCTTCCTCTCTTCCTCCTCTCCATACGATGGCTTCGGTCTGATACTCCTTCCTGCAGAGATTGTGTCTGTCGGACAGACTCGCCCTCCGCACCACTTTCCTACAAACATGAGAGAACATATATTTAAAAAAGCAAATAATTAAAGGGTTAGTTCACCCAAAAATGAAAGTAATATCATTAATTACTCTCCCTCATGCCGTTTCACACCCGTAAGACCTTCGTTCATCTTCGGAACACAAATTAAGATATTTTTGATGAAATCCGATGGCTCAGTGAGGCCTCCATAGGGAGCAATGACATTTCCTCTCTCAAGATCCATTAATGTACTAAAAACATATTTAAATCAGTTCATGTGAGTACAGTGGTTCAATATTAATATTATAAAGCCACGAGAATATTTTTGGTGTGCCAAAAAAACAAAATAACGACTTATTTAGTGATGGCCGATTTCAAAACACTGCTTCAGGAAGCTTCGGAGCGTTATGAATCAGCGTTATGAATCAGCGGTTCGGAGCGCCAAAGTCACGTGATTTCAGCAGTTTGACACGCGATCCGAATCATGATTCGACACAAAAGATTCATAACGCTCCGAAGCTTCCTGAAGCAGTGTTTTGAAATCGGCCATCACTATATAAGTCATTATTTTGTTTTTTAAGTGCACCAAAAATATTCTCGTGGCTTTATAATATTAATATTGAACCACTGTACTCACATGAACTGATTTAAATATGTTTTTAGTACATTAATGGATCTTAAGAGAGGAAATGTCATTGCTCAGGCCTCACTGAGCCATCGTATTTCATCAAAAATATCTTAATTTGTGTTCTGAAGATGAACGAAGGTCTTACGGGTGTGGAACGGCATGAGGGTGAGTAATTAATGATATTACTTTCATTTTTGGGTGAACTAACCCTTTAATAACTACATTAGCGTTCTTATTTTTCGTTATTCCCTTAAATCTCTTTTAATCTTCTGTAATTCGACTCATATCTGATGAAGTTTGCATCAATGATTCTGTTTATTTCTGCTTTGAAACATTCTGTAATAGTGAGTGTTGTTGGTGTGCAGTGCTGCTGAGTGTCCAGCAGGTGTCAGCATGTACCCGCGGCTGCCGGCGCTGCTGGTTCGGCGGCACAGTGACGTCTTGTGCTTCAGCTGTGACTTCATGATGATGTCATGCTTGTGCTTCAACTCCAGCAGATGATTCCTGAACTCCTCATCCTCACACAGATCTGAACACACACACACACACACTGATTTATTCATGAATTTGTCCTATTAGAAAAGGATCATGGGATTTCAGATCATCCTGGCATTAATCCAGTATGTTCTATGAATGTTTTGCTAATGTTCTCATTAAGTTATGAAAACGTTTTTTTTTGAGTGTTTTTTAAAATGATTTAAAGATGTTTTTTCTTGATTATGTGGAACATTCATACTCTGACTGATGACAGAATGCTTCCAAAATCAAAACACTTTCTGTAAAGCTGCTTTGAAGCAATATTTACAGTGAAAAGCGCTATATAAATAAACCCGAACTGAATTGAAATGGTGTCGTCTTGCGACTTAAAATGTTCACTATGACTACTGACCGTAATAAAAATGGCCTTAGAGGACAATATTAATTTTATGGCGACATAAACCTTCATAGATGAGCAGACGCTCAGGAGTCTCCAGCTGGAGCCAGAAAACAAAAACAATGAATCAGTAGATTAATAAAATAAAAATTATAAATAATGTAATATTTGTCGTCGCATGAAATCAAAATGATGATTTTTTATGGAATATTGCAGTGTTTATTATAAATGATTTATCGGTGCACATCATTATTGTGTTAAATTCATGTTAATCTTGAATCAGAATATCTTCTCCTCCCTCTTGCAGCATCTCTTTCTTCTCTGATGATGAGGGCGGGGCAAGCTGTCACTCACATGAGATCCACCAATAGCAAACCACAACCATCCAATCAATTCCCCACAGACAAAATCAAGCTCCGCCCTACATTTGTTCTTGTTTGAGAAGCGTTTCACTCAGATATACGGCACATCTACAATTAATACTCAAATCAATATGAGTGTGTTTATTGATCTGGTGTAATAATGAGCAGGTTATCGTAAAGAAATCTTCACCTCCTTTCAGGCTGATTATTTAGTGATAATGAGCATCATCTCAGAGATCGTACCTATGGGCGTCTCCTCCATGTACGTCTTGGCGTTTAGATTGGCACCGTGAGAAACCAGCAGCTCGGCCACATGGACCTGCGGGAGGAGATCGTCATTATTTATTAATATTCATTAGCATTATTATTATTGAGTCTGACGAGTCATCACCATATGCGTCATATTGAGTGTGTTATTTGATATTTATTTGTGGATACAAAATATAAAAAATATTGATTTTAGTTAGTTTATTTGTTTTAGACAAAAATTATACATTTATAGTAATATTTATAAAACTCGTACCTGTCCCCAGCATGCAGCGGCGTGTAACGGCGTCCAGCCGTCAGAATCCCTCATGTCAGTTCTGGCTCCGCCCTCTAACAGCACCTCTGCGGCCTGAGCGTAACCGTTCGCTGCGGCAACATGCAGCTGAAAACACACACACACACACACACACCGATAAACATATGAAGAGTTTGGTTCCAAAACGCAATAACTCCATTTTGATTCATTTGAGTAAAAAGGTGTTTTCTTTACCAAGAAAGTGGCAAGATGAAAACCACTATTTTCTGTTTCAAACTTTCACGTAGCATCTTTTGGTTATAAAAACATTAAAATTCAAATCTACATTTTGATTTTAAAAAGTTTATTATAAAAACATGTTATTTTTTCCCCAAAATGCAATAACTCCATGACACTTTTTTTTTTTCAAAATGCAATTAATCCATCAATATAAAAGTAATTTTTCATATTGAAAATACACAACAAAGTAGATTGATTCACATATATGACAAAGTCTGAACTTTGCCAATATTTATCTTATATACAGGCATTTGACTAAAAATACATTCAGCCGTCGCTCCCAAAATGAATTCAACGGGTCATCTTGTTAATGTTATAAATTATTTGTCATTACCGATTAAAGAGTATCTGGCGCCACCGCACGGTTAAATAAACACATTTGCAGAGTACACTGGTATTAAAAACGGCTTTTTAAAAAAGCCTTCAATGTTTACAGTGTGTGGAATGGTGCGCTGTGATTGGTTGAGCGGATATATCGTGTTCTGCGGAGAAAGGAGACTGGCGTTTGTCGCGTTTTGGAAAGAAAGGGAGAAAACTTGACAGAATAACATGACGGATATCGCATTTTGCGCAAAATTAATAAATGACTTTTCAATACCGACCAGATACAATACTGATTTTGGCGGAAACTCAATTGTTTTGAAAATGGCGTTTATCGCGTTTTGGAACCAAATTCTTCATATAATGACCCTGATGAGAACATAATCAATGTAGAACTGCAAGAAGCCTGCAAGATCTTATTTACATAATAATAATAATAATAAAACATGCATGTGCAAATACTACAAATGAAACTTTATCATCCATCAGGACCGGCACTAAAATATAATAACGTTTGTATGACCCTAATTTATAAAATAACTAAACCAAACACAGGGTTTCTAAAATCAAATTTAAGGTTTTTTTAAGACATTTTTTAAGACCTGCACAAATAAAATTTATATATTATGGGTGGAGTAGGGCAATGTCTAAAGTTACTGTACAAACATTGTATAAAATGACTGTAAAAAAACATTTTTAAAAAACAAAGAAGTTTTATAAAATGATACATTTCTGCTTTTAAACCATTTTTTTAAGAAAAGGATGAGTCAAAATTATAAATGTTTATATTTATATATATATATATATAAAAAAATATATATATATATAA
>RJVU01057277.1:1086418-1107003 GCA_003731715.1 Anabarilius grahami
GTGTGTGTGTGTGTGTTGGGTGGGGATGGAATTTTCCTGTAGGTTTCAGGATGTAATGTTCTGTTATCAACATACACCAGCAGAATCAGTTCAGTGAGTTTGTTTTGGTTTAACAGCCTTAAAAAATTAATGTGATGATGATGATCTTTCTGAAAACTAGACGTACATTTTGAGTGATATTGTAAAGATCATCATGAGGTTATGGAGTTCAAATATTGTTTAAATGAAGCTGCAAAACCTTATAAACATCAAAGTTAAGAACGAAGAAAGAGAAGAATCTGAAAGGGAGTGTGGAGAATCTGATTCATTTTGTGATACACTCACTGCAAACTCTTTTTTGTTTTTTCCTTATGGGTAAAAAGTTGGAAATACCTTTGCAGTGATATACTGTAAACAAACATCCCGACACTGCAAACACTGACCAGAGCGACGTTTAGATGAGTATGTAAATATTATCAGGGGTTTGTCACTAGAAATAGTGATGCTTGACTCAGTAAACACTTCCTCAGATGGAGCGTGAGATACATTCTGCATTTACAAACACACATTCAAAACCAGACCAGCATTACACATAAACAGCTGTGACCGGCGTCACTTCAAAGCCCAAAAATGACGCAGCAGAGAAAGGAGAGATGATTACAGGAGCTGGTGTGTGTTTGCTTTCAAGCTTTTATTGCAATAAGCATCAGAAAATACCTTCAGATCAAACCGTTACGCAACAGAATCAGATAGAGAGGATTTGTTTACTAGCAGTGAGCCAGTGAAGATACAACACTCTGAAACAAACACACACCACCGTCTGTATGCCTGCCGTTTAATCCGGTTGATCCACCCTGGAGGAAGAGTGTGAGGGATTCTGGGAGAGAAAGGCACTGAAAGAGGGAAAACTGAGGGTGCAGACGAACACAAAGAGAGTCTTTCATCACTGCTGAACACCCACAGACAGCTGGACTCCAGTACACACTGCAGCACTGGAAACAGTCACATACAATCAACATATTTACATGCACAGGGTGCACAATTAATCTAATGAATAATGAGTACGATTACAGCTGCTGGAACTAATTAATCATGAGACGTGGACTGCATTTCTGCTGCAGCACAGCAACTGGATTCTGCACAGTTCAACACTGCATGCTGTGGACGATTGTTTACGCCACTGAATAAAACATAAAAAAGGTTATTGTTATTTTTTTTTATCTCACAATTCGAACTTCAAAAAAGTCAGAATTGCAAGTTTATGTCTCGCAATAACAATTTTAGAACAATTGTGAGTTATAAAGTCTGAACTGTAAGATGTAAACTCGCAATTCAAAGAAAAAAGTCAGAATTGCAAGTTAAACTTGGAATTGCAAAAATAAAGTCAGAATTGCGAGTTTATATCTCACAATATAAAACTTGCAATTCCAATTTAAAAAGTCAAAATTGAGTTTATAATTTGCAATTTTTTCCTTGTAATTCTGACTTTATTTCTCGCAATTGCTAGATATAAAATTGTGAAAAATAAAGAGAGAATTGCAAGAAAAATTTCAGTTTATAATTCGCAATTCTGACTTTTTCTTGTAATTCTGACTTTTTTTAATCACAATTGTGAGTTATAAAGTCCAAACTGGGAGATATAAACTCAAGAGTTGCAAAAAAAAAGTCAGAACTGTGAGTTTATATCTCACAATATTAAACCTGCAATTGTGATTAAAAAGTCTGAATTGCAAGTTTATAATTTGCAATTCTGACTTTTTTCCTTGTAATTCTGACTTTATTTCTCGCAATTGCTCGGTATAAACTGACAATTGTGAGTTATAAAGTCCAAATTGTGAGAAATAAAGACAGAATTGCAAGTTTATATCTTGCAATATAAAACTTGCAATTGTAATTAAAAAGTCAGAACCGTGAGTTTATAATTCACAATTCTGACTTTTTTCCTTTTTTTCTCGCTATTGCTAGATATAAAGTGATAATTTTGAGTAATAAAGTCCAAATTGTGAGAAATAAAGAAAGAATTGTGAGAAAAAAGTCAGAATTGCGAGTTTATAATTNTAAACCTGCAATTGTGATTAAAAAGTCTGAATTGCAAGTTTATAATTTGCAATTCTGACTTTTTTCCTTGTAATTCTGACTTTATTTCTCGCAATTGCTGGGTATAAACTGACAATTGTGAGTTATAAAGTCCAAATTGTGAGAAATAAAGACAGAATTGCAAGTTTATATCTTGCAATATAAAACTTGCAAGGACACGAGCCGGGACTCGAACTCGGGTCGCCCGAACCGCATTGGCGCTACATGTCGGCGCGCTGCCCATGAGGCCATCGGCGCCGACATAATTTGTAATTCTGATTTTTTATTACATTTGTGAGTTATAATGTCCAAACAGTGAGATATAAACTCCCAATTCAAAGAAAAAAGTCGGAATTGCGAATTAAACTCGGAATTTCAAAAATAAAGTCAGAATTGCGAGTTTCTAACTCGTAATATAAAACTTGCAATTGTGATGAAAAAAGTCAAAATTGTTAGTTTATAATTTGCAATTCTGACTTTTTTTCTCCCAATTGCTAGATATAAACTGACAATTGTGAGTTATAAAGTCCAAAATGTGAAAAATAAAGACAAGAAAAATAGTCCGGATTGCAAGTTCATATCTCGTAATATAAAACTTGCAATTGTGAGAAAAAAGTCAGAATTGTGAGTTTATCATTCGTAATTCTGACTTTTCATCACAATTGCAAATGATAAAGTCAAAACTGTGAGATTTTAACTCGCAATTCAAAGAAAAAAAGACAGAATTACAAGATAAACTTGGAATTGCAAAAGTCAGAATTGTTAGTTTATAATTCGCAATTCTGACTTTTTTCCCTTGTAATTCTGACTTTATTTCTCACAATTGCCTAATATAAAGGGACAATTGTGAGTTATAAATTCTGAATTGTGAGAAATAAAGACAGAATTGCAAGAAAAATAGCCAGACTTGCAAGTTTATATCTTGCAATATAAAACTTGCAATTATGAGAAAAAAGTCAGACTTTTTTTCCTTGCAATTCAGATTTTTTATTACAATTGCGAGTTATAAAATCCAAACTGTGAGATATAAACAAAGTCAGAATTGCAAAAATAAAGTCAGAATTGTGAGTTTATATCTCACAATATATAACTTGCAATTGTGATTTAAAAAAGTCAGAATTGCAAGTGTATAATTCACAAGTTTTACTTTTTTCTCGCAATTGCTAGATATAAACTAACAATTGTGAGTTATAAAATCCATACTGTGAGAAATAAAGACAGAATTGCGAGAAAAATAGTCAGAATTGCAAGTTTACTTTGTGACTTTTTATCACAATTGTGAGTTATAAAGGCCGAACTGTGAGATATAAACTCGCAATTCAAAGGAAATTATAGCATAAAAAGTCGTAATTAACTTTATTTTTTATTCCATGGCGGAAACAAACTTCAGCAGCACACTACGAGATCTAAAAATAAATATCCATCTCTTTATTGTGAAGTAGAGTAAAAAGGTTTATTCAGTGATAATGAACATCATCACTCACGTCTAATCGTGTGTGTGTGTGTGTGTGTGTGAGAGAGTGTGTGTTCACCTGGTGTAGGGCCGTCAGACCGTCTTCATTGCACAGATCAGGACTCACGTTGTTCTTCAGTAGATATCGCACTGTGAGGAGACACACACAGACATAAAGACCTTTATTATGTCTCTTCATATTAATATTCACATCAATCACACACAACCGTCTGAGTCTTAAACCTCATGTAGTGCATTTTTTACATTTTATTTTTTCACTTAATGTTTATTTTGTTAATACATTACAAACATTTTTAGTTTGTTTTCACTTTAATTTTACATAAAGTTTGTATTTTGTCACTTTTATTTTATTTCAAGTAATGATTTTTTTATGATTTTAGTTTTAGTTAATGAAAATAACTGCGCTAATCACACTGCTGAAAGCATCATGGCTCATAATGATGTGTGCGAGTGTGTGTGTGTGTGTGTGTGCACTCTAGTCTTTTCTAGCGTTCGGCTCTCAAACACACACTACTTGCTATTAATGGACGGCTATATTTGACACGAACAGACAAGAGAAGCTGATTTAACAAGAAACAAGGACAGAGAGAGACGGAGAGGGTTCAGGCTGTGAGCGTCTCTCGTGTGCAGAAGCATTAGTTCATGGGTTTCATTTCTCATAAGCTGTATAATCAAATTATTTAGACTCTGAATGATGGATTGAACCATGTTCGACGCAGATAAACACAATTTCACATTCGGTTTTGTCTTGATTTCCGTGTCGTGTTTACTGTCTACACACACACACACACTCGTGTTCATTCTCTGCCCACAGAAGACGAGGAGAAAGATTTCCTTGGTGTGGCGGCTGCATTCCGGCGCAGGGAGGAGGCCGCAGACGCTTCCAGAAAGATAAAACCAGCTTCAATAAACAGAGAGACAGGAAGTGCAGAACCACACCCGCCGCCCTCGTCTTATCAGCTCATGGAGATGCTGCAGCGGATGATGATGATGATGATGATGAGGGTCAGCGCTCTGAACGGGCAGATTCCAGGACGCCTGCGTGTGGGTTTGTGTCAGGACCTCTAGTGGGCTTTAATGAGCACAAGAAATGACTTGCACATTCATGCACAAATCACACATGCATCTACTGCTCTATCAATTCTGTTATTTTATTTATTTATTTTTTAATTAATATTTTTACAGTTTTCATTTTAAATTTAAAGTTTTAGTAATTTTGTGTTTTTGTAATTTTATTTTTATTTATCCATTTAGTTTTTATCAATTTTTATCAGTTTTGTTATTTTAGTACATCAAGTTAAACTAAACGTAATTGAGAAATAAAATAATTTTTTTTATATTTTATTTTATTTCAGTCAAAGTTCATTTCATTTCAAGTAACAGCATTTTTTCCCGGTTTCAGTCAACAATAATAACTCTAATACAGACTCAGTGTCTCCGTACGTGAACAGCAGAGAGAGGTAATTACAGTAATCTCTGCAGGAGTTTATTTGCTCGTTGTCGTGTCGAGAGTCAATAAGCTGTTGAAATAATTTTCTGTCTTTACTAAACACATCATTGATCAGCGGCATTTAATCAACACGACAGACACAGATGAATGACGTCTCTCTAACAACCTACACTTTCAGCGTTTACTGGCACTTATTTTAATAATTAATTTAAATAAAGTGGATATAAAAAGTCTACACACCCGTTAAAACAGCTGGAAAATGAAACAAAGAACTTTTGCACGTTTAATGTAGAAATTACAACCTAATAAATGTGCCACAAAATAATAAATGTGCATTTTTAAATATATTTTTTTATTTTTATACTTTAAAGTTTTAGTAATCTTGTTGTGTTTTTGTCATTTTTATTTGTTGTCTTCTGTTTATATATATATATATCCATAGTTTTTATTCATTTTTGTCCGTTTTAGTTATTTAAACTAAGTCAAAATTAGAAATGTTGGCTGAAATAAAATATTTTTTTATATATTTTATTTTATTCCAATTTTTATTTTATTGCATTTTTAAATAATTTTGTTTAATTAAAAAAAATATATTTTTGTACTTTGTTTTTATTTTAAATTTATTTAAAGTTTTAGTAATTTTGTTGTGTTTTTGTCATTTTTATTCATCTTCTCTTTTTAAAAAAATATCCATATAGTTTTTATGAATTTTTGTCAGTTTTAGTTTTTTAAACTAAGTGAAAACGAGAAATGTTGGCTGAAATAAAAATAAGTTTTTTATATTTTTATTTCATTTCAGTTTGCACATTTAATGTAAAAACTACAACCTATGCAAAGCCACTGAAAAAAATAATAAATGTGCATTTTTAAATAATTTTTTAATTTTTATTTTATATTTGTACTTAAATAAAATAAATAAAACTGCAAAGGCTAATAATAAAAAAAGCCCCCAAAAAAAAAGTAAATAAATAATTTCAAAATAAAAGCAATCAAAATAAAACACTTACTGAAAAGATGAAATATTTTATATTTGTTTACCTGCATGTCATGTGACCCGTATTGTCGTTAAATTATTTAAATATTAAAATAAATCTTCGGGCCTCGGCTGACGGAAACGTCTGGGAATCCCAAATGGGTTTATTTCATATTTAATGAGGTTTAAAAAGTATATTTAGTATTTCTGAATGTTTACTAGAATATGTAATAAAGCACTTTTATTTTATTTTCATTTATTACTTTGATTTTCTTATTAACTGTTTACTTCAATAACTCAGATGCTTCAATAGCTACAGGCCAAATTAATATTTAATGTGTTAAATAGAATATTCATTCTCTGACATTAATTTGCAGGCAGTCAGTTTGATAACGAGCAGAGTTTGAATAATCTGATGATCAGTCGGTAACTGAGCTTCGTTACGCAGATGATAATGACATGATGATAATGATGGTGGCAGTATATTCAGATTAAAGCTCATCACGCCAGCGTCTGATATGAATTAATGGATCAATAACGATCAGTGAGGGGATCTGACAGATTCAGAGCAGCCGGGTCTAAATCGGCACGGTTAATTAGCCCTATTTTGTCGTTTAATAAAGCTGTGAGTCACTCGCAGCGGATAGTGAGATGAAAGGCCTGAATCAGCAGCGGATTTACTCGTATCTGATCTTTCTGCTCACGTCAGAACCATGTAAACCATGATGTGTGCAACTATAATAAGAAACACACACACACACACACAGCAATAAGTATCAGAAATTCATTCAAATTCAAAAAGGTTTTGGTGGTTCTGAAAGGCCTTTAATCCCCTCCAGAAGCGTCTCACATGATTGTGTTCCCAAACACCAGCATCCGAATGCGGATTTTTATTACTGATATTTTCTTGCAACAGAAAATCACCACATATGTTGGACGTGATCCTTATGTTATGAAGAGGAGCGATTTTTCGACTGAATTGGAAGAAGGAAGTGATGATTTTTTCTCTTGAACACTTTATTTTTTATATATATATCCATAGTTTTTATTCATTTTTGTCAGTTTTAGTTATTTAAACGAAGTCAAAATGAGAAATGTTGGCTGAAATAAAAATAAGTTTTTTTATATTTTATTTTATTTCAGTTTGCACGTTTAATGTAAAAATACAACCTATGCAAAGCCACTGAAAAAAATAATAAATGCGCATTTTTAAATAATTTTGTTTAATTAATTTTTTTTTTTTTGTACTTTGTTTTTATTTTAAATTTATTTAAAGTTTTAGTAATTTTGTTGTGTTTTTATCATTTTTATTTATCTTCTCTCTCTCTCTTTTTTAAAAATATCCATATATTTTTTATTCATTTTTGTCAGTTTTGGTTTTTTTAAACTAAGTCAAAATTAGAAATGTTTGCTGAAATAAAAAATATTTTTTTACTATTCTATTTTATTTCAGTTTTTATTTTATTGCATTTTTAAATAATTTTGTTAAATTAAAAAAACATTTATTTTTGTACTTTGTTTTTATTTTAAATTTATTTAAAGTTTTAGTAATTTTCTTGTGTTTTTGTCATTTTTATTTATCTTCTCTCTCTCTCTTTTTTTTTTATATATCCATATAGTTTTTATTCATTTTTGTCAGTTTTAGTTTTTTTAAACTAAGTGAAAATGAGAAATGTTGGCTGAAATAAAAAATATAAAAAGTTTTTTTATATTTTATTTTATTTCAGTTTGCACATTTAATGTAAAAAAAAATACAACCTATGCAAAGCCACTGAAAAAAATAATATATGTGCATTTTTAAATTATTTTTTATTTTATATTTGTACTTAAATAAAATGCAAAAAAATAAAACTGCAAAGGCTAATAATTAAATAAGCCATAAAAATGAAAATAAATAATTTCAAAATAAAAGCAATCAAAAGAAAACACTTACTGAAAAGATGACATATTTTATACTTTATTTGCAAGTGTTTTATCCAATTTTCCAATTCTAAATTCGCATCTTAGCGAGTGTAAACAGCGTTTGGTTTGTTTTCACAAACCGCCGGATGAGTCTAAATAACTTTCTATAATGACCCTCTTCTAACTACTTGTACAAACTACACACTCAAGTCATCTTTTCAAACAGCATCAAATGCCTCTGCAAACTGTAAATAAACAGATTAAAGGAATAAACATTCTCTTTCTAATAAGAGCTTCCCTCCATCACACGAGCCGTGAGCTTCTGGAGCTTCATTTTAAATTCATGAAGAGTGTTAAAAGCTGTAAAATGTGCCGGTTTACTCCTCTCTATGGGCATGTTGAGATCTTCAAACGGTAAAAGCGTCTCGGAGCAGACGAGAGACTGAGAGACGTTCAGTCCTCTCACATCACAGAGAACGACAGCGGCTGCACTGGAGCACTAGAACATGAGGATCTAGTGCACTACAGAGTGACCATCATCCTCCAGAGGGAATCACTGATCAAACCAACCCATCAGATCACTGCGGGTGCCAGATTTACAACAGCTGCCATTATCAAATATTTATTAAATAATAAGCGTTAATGAAAGGCTTAAATAACGTGATGCATGTGAGAAAAATGAAGAAACACGGAGTAACACAGAGCGAGAAACGAGTCAAGATGAGGAAGAGCTCACAGCTAATGTACATCGGGTTCAAACGCAAATCATCCAATCATATATAATGCAGTTCAGAATTAATCTGCATTATCATATTAGTTTGATTTTTTTTAACTCAACTTGCAATAAACTGAGAGAGTTATTCATTTGAGAATTATCTTATCTTTAATTTTAGTGTCCAAAAACAAAAATAATCAAATAAAATGTAATATTCATCAAAAACAAGGCACTTCTGCATATTATATATTATTATAGACCAATATAAACCTTTTTTATTCATATATAATGCTATAGACCAATACAAATGATATATATATATAATATATATATAAAATCATATTTATCATATATAATGCATAATATTATAGAACAATATGAACCATTTTTTTAATTTCCAGCAAAAATAACTATTTGATAAATATGATATTAAAGTATTCTAGTACAGTAATGTGATACAGATGATCACATGGGAATCACTGCTGCCATCATAATGAGACGTTATCATGTGATCTCTGGTGGAGCCTAAATTACTGAAGAATCCCAAACATTTAATCCCACTCCCAAAATCCACATCCCTGATCACACACACACAGACACAAACACACACACTCACACACTCACTCGCTCGCTCGCACGCACGCACGCACGCACGCACGCACACACACACACACACACACACACACACACACACTCACAGGTTTGTTTTGCTATCTTAGTGGGGACTCTCCATAGGCGTAATGGTTTTTATACTGTACAAACTGTATATTCTATCCCCCTACACTACCCCTATCCCTAAACCTAACCATCACAGGAAACATTCTGCATTTTTACATTTTCAAAAAAACATCATTTAGTATGTTTATTAATCCATTTCCCTCGTGGGGACCGCTGGCTGGGCCCCACAATGTAGGTGAACTCAGGTTTTTATTACATCGTGGGGCCATTTGGTCCCCACGATGTAATATAAACAAGAACACACACATTCACACACACAAACACACACACACACACACACACACACTCACGTACACATGCCCACACACACATTCACACACACACACACACACTCACACNGTTTTGCTATCTTAGTGGGGACTCTCCATAGGCGTAATGGTTTTTATACTGTACAAACTGTATTTTCTATCCCCCTACACTACTCCTATCCCTAAACCTAACCATCACAGGAAACATTCTGCATTTTTACATTTTCAAAAAAACATCATTTAGTATGTTTATTAATCCATTTCCCTCGTGGGGACCGCTGGCTGGGCCCCACGATGTAGGTGAACTCAGGTTTTTATTACATCGTGGGGCCATTTGGTCCCCACGATGTAATATAAACAAGAACACACACTCACGTACACATGCCCACACTCACACACTCACACACACACACACACACACTCACACACTCACGTACACATGCCCACACTCACACACTCACACACACACTCACACACTCACGTACACATGCCCACACTCACATACACACTCACACACACACACACTCACACACACACACTAGGGTTGTAACGGTATGAGATTTTCACGGTATGATAACCATCTCAGAAAATATTGCAGTTTTCACGGTATCAGGGTATAAACAATAAATTATTATTATTAGCATCAGTTAAAAAGACCAATAAATGAATGAAAACAGTTTTTTGGTTGAACAAATTCTTTATTATAACAAACTTGAAAGCATTTGGTTGTTTTGTTTATTCAGATTTCAACAATCAAATTACATATCATCAATTAAATTTGACAACTGATTATAGATTAGATTAACAACTTATATTTATCCTTAATTTATTAAAATTCAGAAAACTGGTTTGACTTAATTCTTCTGGATTTTATTATTTAGTACAAATATACTATCGAAAATTGTGGTAATAAAATTAACGCATAAAACTAACAATTTTAAATTGTAATCGAACGAAAATTTAACAACTTTTTAAAATCCTTTTATGTTTTGGCAAGTGCAGCATGACAGAGATTTACTAAATGAAAACATGGACAAAAAAATGATTCCTTAAATAATGTTTAAATAAATTGTATTATTATTATTTTGAGAAGTACATTATATTGTACAATCATAATATATTTCTGTCTATTTCTTCCAGTTAAAAAACTGACTTTTATTTTGACGGGTTGAAGAGCTTTGAGTTTCAGAGTGTATTTGACAAAAGTTTTTCTCAAATAAAATGATGAAATGCTTATTAAACTTTCTCTCATTGTATATGTTTAGGTGTTCATGTCCTCAGAGAGTAAGACGGCAAACACTAAAAACAATATGAGCGTCGCACATACGTTCACGAAACAGCACCACACATTCATAGAGAGACACGCAAAACAAACAGATATAATATACAGCAGTCTTTTTGCGCTTTAATATTCACAGACGCTAGACCATGTCACGATTTGATCTACTGTACAGCTCAGCTTTTGTTTTATTCATCCATTAAATCGCGAGTTTTACGTGACATCTGTGTTATACTGTAAATTCCCTCTGCATCTCGGAGATCATACGCCTAGGGTTGCCACCCGTCCCGTGAAATACGGAATCGTCCCGTATTTACAGCCAAAATGACGCGTCCCGTATCAAATCAATACGGGACGCGATTTGTCCCGTATTTTACATAGGTCCACATTATGCAGCATCCCATGCAAATCACCCCACCCGCATTGTGTGAAGACACGTCCTATTCTGCCCCTGATTGGGTAATACTCGCTGCCATCATGGTTTGATTGGTTTGTTTCAGGTTCATGGGCCGTGAATCACGGCCAATCAGAGTCAGAGGAGGGCGGGACGCCGCCTCGCCGGTTCTCACCTGAGGCAGATAGTGTAATGTTTTATTTTTTTTTTATCACCTCAAGTTTTTGATTGATAACGTTTGATTTCATATGCTGCCTATTAAGAAATAATGTTAATAATGTGCATTAATCATGTTATGGTATGATTTGTTTATTAAGGTTAATTTGTACAGTCAGACACATAAGCATTACTTTAATAAGAGATAAGAGAGATATATTTAATACATATTTAATCAAAATATAGTACCTATGTGAATAAAATAAACAACTATTTGTTATGCTTAACCAATTTAAATAATTGCATCATTCAATACTATAGAATTAGCAATAGACAATATAAAAATAGAATAAATAAATACATAAATATATTTACTTACCAATAATAAAAATGTTGTTAAGTGTTTTACTTAAATAAGAAATGTTTGTAGATATTATATCATTTACAGTTATTTAGGTGTGGTTTCACTGTTTGGATGGTGTTACTGCAAACAATGACAAATATTTTAGCCAAAATCTTTGTTCACAACAAATGACAATTTACAATTTGTTTAATTTATAATTACTAAGTTATGGATCTGTTAATTTAATAAGTTAATAAAATATGGTTCCTCCAAAAGCTTATTTTTTGTGGTCTCAGTCACACTTTTTTGGCCTATGTTTATTATTGTCATAGCTGTGTATTGAATATGACCACTTAATTTGTGATAGTGAGAGACGGAGTGCATCTGTTCACACTGATTTCAATAGCAGATATCTTATTATAATGTCCAATGGTATCAATCTTAATATTTTTATGAAAACATGTTTTAAGTTATGATATACCACCACTGGCACGCCATCGGGACTGTGGTCATCGTGGCCCCGAGGGGTGTGGCCTCCGCTGCGGCAGGCGTCCCTTATTTTTCTGTATTGAAGGTGGCAACCCTACATACGCCTTAAATTATAAACGGAAAATACCTGCATCTGCTGCACGGATGCTGTTCTCGAATACAGGCAAACATGTTCGATTTGTTTTCTCCTTTTGCATCTACTTTGCGTCCACATTTTTTGCAAACTTGATATCTATCCTTGAGGACAACCCAGCGTTTGTTTTTCTATATCCAAAGTATTCCGATACAGCAAATTTTAACTTATTTTTTGACGTGGGATAGAGATTAGAGATAACAGCCTCTGTCTCTGAGATTGTCTCCACTGTACGTGTGGCTGGAGCAAGTTTAGAGTCTAGTCAAGTGGAAAGTTGTTGCCTATGCGCAGGTGAGATTCTGCGTTTTTGTTTTTTTTAATACCGTAGATAAGCAAATGTACACGATATGATAATCGTATGTGTTCATACCGTGATATACCGCCATACCGGTATATCGTTACAACCCTAACACACACACACACACACACACGCAGAGGAGGCTGGCATGAGGATGTATGAGTGTATATAGTGTTGCTGAATAGGCAGTGAGTGGTTTTTGCTTACTAAACTACAAGCTCATCTAATGCACACACACACTCACACACACACTCTCTCTCTCTCTCTCACAAACACACACACACACACAGAGAGATCTGCTGCAATTAATAGGCTGAAGGAATAGCGATATAAACAAAGACAAAGTAAAGTGCCTTTTGAAATCTTGTCAGGTCTTATTACCTGCTGCAATGTACTCACACACACACACACACACACACACACACACACACACACACACACACACACACACTCACACACACTGCATCCTCAGCTTAATAGGAATTCAATGCATATGATTTTCACCTGCTGGACAATAAAACAGCTGAAAAATCGTACAGATGCAGACTAAAGGAGGAACCCAAGCCACATCTACAGACAGAAGTTCGCAGAGACAGAAGGGTGCAGAACTCTCGAACACCGGACAGGGTTGGGTATTGTTTAAATTTGAACAATTCTGCTGATTCTGCTTATTGATTCCTAATTTCATTAAGGCAAAAAAAAAAAACTAAGATATCATTCACATTTATTCTAAGTCTTATTGCAAAACATCCATTGTAGCTGAATACCATGAGCAAAAATCAACAGGCTAAAGAACACTTACACGCACAAAAAAATACACATGAACAAAGAAATGATTGTTTTAAGATTTTCAGGTACAGAAACTGTAATCATATGTAAAATAACACAGCACTTTATAAATAAAATATACATACAAATATAGTTACAAAAGTTAGTCAAGAACAGTGAGTGAATTTTCTCTCTGTGTTTTGTGGTTTGATTAACATTATTATATAGACGGCAGCAGGAATATTAGGCTGCTGTCACTTTAAGAGCTGCACGGATCCAATAGACTGATACACATGCGTTTTCTTTCTCAAATGTTTATCGTTCACTTAAAACATAACTGACTGTGTTTACAAGGATAGTTTGACATATGTGTATTTGTGCATTTTAATGCAAAATTAAATAGGAAGAGCACTATTCAGAATGAGAGGTGGCTTTCTGTGCGCTTGTTTTGGATGTGTGTGCAGCACCAAAAAAATTCTGATTTCAAAGTATCCAATTCCAGAATTGATTTTTGATTCCTTACCCTACCAGGAAAAAAACACACCTAGTAACCCCATAGCAATCACCGAGAACACCCTAGCAACTCACTGACAACAATTCAGAACAGCCTACGACCAGGGATGCACGATATATCGGCCACCATATCAGTATCGGTCGATATGTGTTATCGCTATCAGCCCGATAAGAACATTTGGCCGATATATTAAACGGGACCTATTATGCCCCATTTGACAAGATGTAAAATAAGTCTCTGATGTCCCCAGAGTGTGTATGTGAAGTTTTAGCTCAAAATACCTCACAGATAATTTTTTATAGCATGTTAAAATTGCCACTTTTAGTGGTTGAGCAAAAACGAGCCGTTTCAACGTGGGCCCTTTAAATGCAAATGAGCTGCTGCGATCGGCCTAAGAGGGCGGAGCTTCACGAGCTGATTCACCGGTGTCAGGATTCAGTCAGGACGCACTATAATGTCAGAAACTGCGAACATATGCTGCATGGAGATAGAACAGGTATAGTTTAGTTCAATTACGGTTATAACTTATATTGTCTTCTTGTTTTTTTCCCACTATAACTAACAAGCCTGTTGTACCGTCCGAATGATGACCAAAACTACACAGATGAGTTTTATGACGTTTATTGTACTTCACACAAAATATGAAGCGTCCGTTTTCACTCTAGAAAATCTCTGTAAGAGCTTAATAAAACACAGAGCAAGTGTGCATTAAAATATTATCTATAAACTCTCTCTCTTTCCCTTGTATTATCATGACCAACAAACATAGAGAAGAACACAGAAACACTCGTTACAACTAACAGTAAACGAATATATAAAGACCTTATGCCTTTCGGGTGGTGCTTAATAAACTTTATCCCCCGTAAATAAACTCAGATGAACTGTAAAAAAGTGCTCTCACCTTCATTACTGCCGTATCCAGGATCACTCTGGAGACTGTAAACTGGATCACGAACAGTTTTAACTTGTATATCCTTGAGTAGCATATTTTACCACAGTTTCTGTTTTGTATTGTCCCTTTGTATTGATATTCGTTCACTAAGCAGTCCGGTGTGAAATGATTCGCGCAGACATAAACACATTTCTGCAGAACTGATGGAGTATTTTCCTGGAAAACCAAGTTAATCCACCTCGTTTTCAGCAGCTCAGATTTAGGCTGTAAATGGAGAGAGCTATGTGGATTAATCCATCCAGCTACAGAACACCTAAAACGCTTAGGACACATTCTCGTCAGTGCAGCAATGGCGGACTCGCCATGAACGCGCTTGGGGCGGTTCTATGTTCAAACGGCAGTGTCTGTCAACATTCGTGGGCGGGGCCTGTGGCTTTTGTGACGTCACACTGCCAGGGATCTGGAAACGACTTGTTCTGAGACACTGCTTATAATTTATGGGGATTAAAAAAAAAGGAGTGGGTGGATTTTTATCACTATAGGGTGGTTGTGTACACACACTGCCAACACACATTTATGTCCAAACACCATGCAAAAGTGAATTTTGCATAATAGGTCCCCTTTAAAGCCGATAAGTAACTGACTACTTCCTTCAGCTGAGACGCTTCAGATGCGAAACTGTTCATCATGATGGTTATGAATTGCTTGAAATATGATTGGAGTCACTTCAGAAAGGAAAATACAGTTATATAGGCTACATAATATTATAATGAGAACATTATAATCGTGTGTTTGGGGCATGACTTTTAAAGGATTAGTTCACTTTCAAATTAAAATTTCCTGATAATTTACTCACCTCCATGTCATCCAAGATGTTTATGTCCTTCTTTCTTCAGTTGAAAAGAAATTAAGGTTTTTGATGAAAACGTTCCTGTATTTTTCTCCATATAGTGGACTTCAATGGCCTCCAAACGGTTGAAGCTCAAAATTACAGTTTCATTGCAGCTTCAAAGAGCTCTACAGGATCCCAGACGAGAAATAAGGGTCTTATCTAGAGAAACCATCGGACATTTTCTAAAAAATAAATAAAAATTTTATACATTTTAACCATAAATGCTCATCTTGAACTAGCTCTCTTCTTCTCTATTTGAATTCCGGCAGTGTAGACGCTTATAAGTGTATTACTGCCCTCCTCAGGTTAAAGTTTGAACTAAATTGTTATATACTTGCACTAGCATATTGTGTATGACAATTTAGTTCAAACTTTAACCTGTGGAGGGCAGTAATACACTTAGCAGTGTCTACACTGCTGGAATTCAAATAGAGAAGAATAGAGATAGTTCAAGATGAGCATTTATGGTTAAAATGTATAACATTTTTATTTATTTTTTTGAAAATGGCCGATGGTTTCTCTAGATAAGACCCTTATTCCTCGTCTGGGATCATGTAGAGCTCTTTGAAGCTGCAATGAAACTGTAATTTTGACCTTCAACCGTTTGGGCTCCATTGAAGTCCACTATATGGAGAAAAATCCTGTAATGTTTTCCTCAAAAACTTTAATTTCTTTTCAACTGAAGAAAGAAAGACATGAACATCTTGAATGACATGGGGGTGAGTAAATTATCAGGAAATTTTAATTTGAAAGTGAACTAATCCTCTAATGGTGAGACTTTTGTTTTTGTAATCAGGCTCTCAAAAATTATATAAAAATTTGGATTTAGATTTATCTGCCAATATATCAGTTATTGGCTTTCAAATATAAAGAATTATCGGTTATCGGCCAATATTTTCATATCGGTGCATCCTCAACATGGCGATGAGTTTTACTCACATTATCAGTAAACATGCATAAATGTAGCTAATTTTTAGCAGGCATGTTAAACATGAACTTCTCTGCATGCACAGTGAACGCGACCGCAGTCAGATGGAAGACGGGCAGCGGCTGCAGTGTTTTCCACGGAATGTTCTAGAGTGCCAAGGAATGTTAATGTGGAGTTCTGGTACAAAGACAGTGAGATGAGAACGAGCAGCGAGTGACCTAATGAGCGCTGCTGTGAGACACACACACACACACACACAGTCTGTCAGCAGGCTCTCACCGCGAGCGTTTGTTAGTAAACTCTCATGGCGGGTGGGAGGAAGTTCATCTGCGAAGCGCCAGACAGATGGAGACGGATCTATCAGACGAGACACGAGTCACAGGAACAATCTGTGTCCTGGATCCAGATCAGACCTGAAACTAATTAACAATCGAAACGTGTTTAAATGCACATGAACACGGATTGCACCTGTGTGTCAGAATTTACCGGAAACAAAAAAGGAGAAGAAAAGTGGCATGTTGTGGTTGATGACTGAGAGATATTTAACAACAGGTTTATTCAATAGTAATATGACTTCAGTTCTTCCTGCATGTGTGTTCGGATCCGTGTCACAATGAGGTACAATAAACCACAGATGCGACAGAAAAGTAAAAAAAAAAAAGCTCAACTTCCTCTTTCTCCTCCATCTATTTCTGCTCAACTTGTTTAACCAGAACTGACTAGTCATTTAACTGACCGACGTCCGTGACAGAAGCTCAGTCATCTGATAAAAATTAACTTAAAAAATTACTGTAAATTGCAATTTTTATAAGAGCTCCTAGTTTGCTGTGATTGTTTGTAGGGCTGCACAATTTGGCAAAAAAACATTGTAATATATATATATATATATATATATAAATATAATCAAGGGGTCCTTGATTATGATTTGACTTTTTTCACTTTAGTTAGTGTGTAATGTTGCTGTTTGAGCATAAACAACATCTGCAAAGTTACGACGCTCAAAGTTCAATGCAAAGAGATATATTTTCTTTTACAGAAATGGCTTTTTAAACAAGCTTCTTCTTGGGTTAGTTACATCACTAAACCTCAAATTTACATAAACCCCGCCCCTGAGAACACTCAACAAAGGGGGCGGGGCCATGTTGGGCTGCTTTAGAGAAGAGGAAGAGTTGTTGTAGTAGAGTGTTGTTGTCATGCCGTCATTTTACGCCGGACTGCTTCACAAACGAGGGTCAATTCAACACAAAAGATTAACATGACGGCACATGCTAGTGGATGAGTTGAATCAACTCCACAGCAACTACATAAATTTATCCACTAACCATTCAGAAACGTCCAGTTTCATTCTAAAAGTTGTAACTTCTTCCTGAGTCTCTCCATCAGTGTCGACTCCGGTTTGAACAATGTAAGGCTGAACACCGTTACTGACAATCCTCATTTTGGCTGCGTGAGATTCTCCAGCTTTGTTGTTGTTGAGCAACCGAAGCGCGAGGTTTTAAAGCTCCACCCTCTTCTGGAAAACGGGCAGCTCATTTGCATTTAAAGGGACACACACAAAAACGGCGTGTTGCTCACACCCAAATAGGGGCAAATTTGACAAGCTATAATAAATGATCTGTGGGTATTTTGAGCTGAAACTTCACAGACACATTGTGAAGGAGCATTATAGGTCCCCTTTAATATTTTTATTCTTATAAACAGACTAAAAACAGGCACAAGCAAGCAAAGTTAAGATCGATTCAGTGTGACGTGAACTAAATATGGTGCAAAAGAATCACAAACATTGATTTTAAACATGCAGCCCCAAAATGCATCCTTATCCAAATATATATATACACATCAATAGAGACATAAACAGCATCCATTAGCCAGTTATTCCCACTGGATCTCTGACATTGAGTCATGTTTCATCTGCTCAAGCTGAAGAAAAGCAATCAGGAGCAGAACAACATGACAGAGCTGCTCAATCTAAGCCGTTTCACACCTGTAGATCAGAAACAGGAACTTAATTTGTTACAATAGAGGAACCGGAGGAACCTTTTCATAGTTCCTAGAACTATTGGTTGAAGTACCCGGTGTTCGCACCGCAGGAACTAGGAACAATTTTAATTCTAGGAACTCCTTTTGGGGAACTAACATTCCATCTCCGTGGTCACGAAACCCACAACAAACAGCTCCAATCATGGCGTCTTCCAAATGTGGCGCTTAAAGACGCCGCTGTCGGCCGCTTCAGAGTTCCTATTCCCGGTGCAAATGCAACAAGGAACATTGCATTTTCTTCTGGGTTCGGTTCGCTTTCACAATGCAACATTTCAAAGCGTACCAAAATGTGTTTATGCAAGTCACATGTAAGTAAAACTGTCCTCTCATTGGTCAGAGTTTCCCCTGCGTCATCAAGATGATTATATACACTACCGTTCAAAAGTTTGGGGTCAGTAAAATTTTTTAATGTTTTCAAAGAAGTATCTTCTGCTCACCAAGCCTGCACTTATTTGATTAAAAATACAAACAAAAACAGTAATATTGTGAAATATTATTCCAATTTAAAACAGCTGCTTTCTATGTGAATATATAGTAAAGTGTAATTTATTCCTGTGATCAAAAGCTGAATTTTCAGCATCATTACTCCAGTCTTCAGTGTCACATGATCCTTCATAAATCAATCTGATATGATGATTTGATGCTCAAGAAACATTTATGATTATTATCAATGTTGAAAACAGTTATTTACATTTTTATTTCATGATGCTGTGATGAATAGAAAGTTCAAAAGAACAGCATTTGTCTGAAATCTCAATCTTTTGTAACATTAAACACTACCGTTCAAAAGTTTGGGGTCAGTAAGAATTTTAATTTTATTTTTGGGGGATAGAAATAAAATTAATACTTTTATTCATCAAGGATGAGTTAAACTGATCAAAAGTTGCAGTAAAGACATTTATAATGTTAGAAAATATTCTATTTTAAATAAATGCTGTTCTTTTGAACTTTCTATTCATCGAAGAATTTTGAAAAAAATTTGTACACAACTGTTTTGAACATTGATAATAATCATAAATGTTTCTTGAGCAGCAAATCATCATATCAGAATGATTTCTGAAGCATCATGTGACACTGAAGACTGGAGTAATGATGCTGAAAATTCAGCTTTGATCACAGGAATAAATTACACTTTACTATATATTCACATAGAAAACAGCTGTTTTAAATTGGAATAATATTTCACAATATTACTGTTTTTGTTTGTATTTTTAATCAAATAATTGCAGGCTTGGTGAGCAGAAGATACTTCTTTTAAAACATTAAAAAATCTTACTGACCCCAAACTTTTGAACGGTAGTGTATGTGCTTGTTCTTCACAAACTCACAGCTCTTCAGCACAACCCGCCAAAATAAAATTCCAGAAATATAGTACTATTGTACAATAGAATGTACTTCTCAAAGTAATAATACAATAGTAGTAAAATAATAATAATTCGGATAATACACTGGATGTGATGAGATTTACACAGAACAACATCCTGAAGAACAAGCGTTATTTAAACGCTCAAGCACACGGAGTAAATGATATGTTGGAGAAGGACTGCTTCTGCTCCAGGCTGAGTTTGTTTGTCTTTTTCTTCTTTTTCTCACGACTGTCTATAAAAATAAAGCCGTGTCTGATCTCAGTGAGGAGTGTTTCATAAGACGACACACGCCTCGCTCCTCTTTATCTGTCCTCCTCATCCCGGCTCCTTCAGACCGTTTCGCTCCAAATTAACATCTCATCACAAACATGGCCGTCATTTCAATGAATTACAACTGCAGAAGAGATAGTGTCCATGTCCAGACATGTGCCTCATCAAACACACACACACACACACACTCTCATGCGCACACACACACACACACACTAGAGCTAACTCAACAGCAGCAATAAAAACATTCAATCAATACGGTAGGAT
>RJVU01057277.1:1117898-1149449 GCA_003731715.1 Anabarilius grahami
AGTATGCGGCAGTCCTGTGGGCGAAAATGCCTCGTTGATGCTAGAGGTCAGAGGAGAATGGGCCGACTGATTCAAGCTGATAGAAGAGCAACTTTGACTGAAATAAGCACTCGTTACAACCGAGGAATGCAGCAAAGCATTTGTGAAGCCACAACACGCACAACCTTGAGGCGGATGGGCTACAACAGCAGAAGACCCCACCGGGTACCACTCATCTCCACTACAAATAGGAAAAAGAGGCTACAATTTGCACAAGCTCACCAAAATTGGACAGTTGAAGACTGGAAAAATGTTGCCTGGTCTGATGAGTCTCGATTTCTGTTGAGACATTCAGATGGTAGAGTCAGAATTTGGCGTAAACAGAATGAGAACATGGATCCATCATCCATCATATATACATACACACACACAAATCAAAAGTAGGGCTGCGCGCTTAATCAAATTGCGATTAGTATGTGTGAATATTAAAGCGTAACAGGTAAGAAATGAAATATAAACTGGTTTTGAGGTATGAAAGTGATTTTGAATACCAGTATTTAGTTTTGTTTTTCTTATTTTTGTCTAAGATACATTACTGAATCGAATCAGCTTTTGAATCAAATTAATACCCAGTGAATCAAATGGATTGGCTGTGAACTCAAAGATTCACAGACTCCAGACGAACAGAATCATTTACTCACTGACTCACAGGTCAGATTCCTGCAGGAGGCCACTGTGTGTGTCAGCTGAAGAAAATGAGTCAGGATTTAAACTTAGTTTTGACCCCTGACCTCTTAATGGCACACATGTGACCCTGAGCTCCACATACAGACCAAAAGACACGGGCACGGCAATAAAACACACAGAGTAAACATGAGCGGCCTTAAAGAACTGTGTGTGTGTGAAGGATAATGTACAATCAGCCCGTCACTATCACAAAATAAACCCAGATATGGTTAATTTTGTGATTATGATACAATATTGACATAATTTGAAAGCTGAGACTTTGTTTCACATCTAAAGTATCAAAGCACAAAGCTTTATTGGAGGCCAAGAGCTATATGAAGTTCATTTCTATAATTATATATTTATGTGCATCTGTTTCTGCTGATTCCTGTGATCTGAGTTAGATAGATGAATCAAAGGACTTAACATGTAATGACAGTTTCTGCTTGAATCCCAAGCGCAGCCCACACCAACTAGGACAAGAAATCCTGCCTGAATACAACAACCTTCAAGGAGATGAGAGAGAGAGAGAGAGAGAGTGATTGTCAGTGTTAGTTCAGGCTCTTTCTGGGTCAGTGTCTCCCCAGTTATCAGCCAAACCAGGCCAGCTATAGAAAGACACACAGGAAGTGAAAAGAAATGCACAAGCTTTTGCAGAACGGCATGTACGGCACGGGCGTGATGGCTTTATCTCATCATGTTAGAGGTGATTACCAGCACAATCAGCCCTGACAGGTGAAAGTCAGCAGAGATAACCAGTCTTTCATCTGTAATGATGACTGGCAGGCAGGTCGTGTAAAAATATTATGGATTAATATCTGTCAGAATGTAATAAGGGCCTCTATGAATAATAAATATGCCCAATTAGATTGATGTTGGCAGTTAAAACATCCGTTATCAATCACATCTGCCTCAGATTTCAAAAGCGTGAACCAGATAGTGACTGAATACGTATTTACTGAACCAAAAACGAAAGCGTGACCACAAAACCGTGATACGAACAAACCAGAAGATGCTGATGACGCTGCACAGATTTTGTTTATAGTTTGCTTTGTTGTTGATCTGTTGTTGATAGTGAAGTAAAACTATGTAAAATATCTATTCTATAAAATATCTGTCTGTAAAAAATGAAATACATTCTGTATATAAAATAAAATAAAATTGCAGATTCTTTCATATAAAAATAATGTATTAACTCGTNAGGAATCGAAATTTAAACTTTTGAACGATTCCGGGAAAATCGAAAAGCTAGTCCCGGTTCCAATCGATACTCGATACTCGATACCCAAGCCTAGTTGTTGATAGTGAAGTAAAACTATGTAAAATATCTATTCTATAAAATATCTGTCTGTAAAAAATGAAATACATTCTGTATATAAAATAAAATAAAATTGCAGATTCTTTCATATAAAAATAATGTATTAACTCGTGATACATTTGAAAAAATAATTTAATCACAGCAGGGATTCCCAAAATGTAATATTTAATAATTTAATAATAGTTAACATTGCAAAGATTTTTCACGGTTCTCTGATGTCAGTTAATGGTCACATGACATGCAGGTCAACAAATAAAATATTTCATCTTTTTTGTAAGCGTTTTGAGTGTTTTTAAAATTACTCATTTATTTTAATTTTTACATTTTTCTAAATTAATTATTAGCTTTGCAGCAACTCACAAACCTTTGGAAGCTTGTTTCCGCCATGAAATACAAATAAAAAAGGTGATTCCAACTTTTTATCTCACAATTCTGACTTTTTTCTCAAAATTGCATGATATAAATCACAATTGTGAGAAAAAACTTTATACTTTATAATGCAATTCTGACTTTATAACTCACAATTCTGACTTTATAACTCACAATTCTGACTTTATATCTCACAATTCTGTCTTTTTTCTCAAAATTGCATGATATAAATCACAATTGTGAGAAAAAACTTTATACTTTATAATGCAATTTTGACTTTATAACTCGCAATTCTGACTTTATAACTCGCAATTCGGACTTTATAACTCGCAATTCTGACTTTATAACTCGCAATTCGGACTTTATAACTCGCAATTCGGACTTTATAACTCGCCATTCTGACTTTATAACTCGCAATTCTGACTTTATATCTCGCAATTCTGACTTTATAACTCACAATTCTGACTTTATATCTCACAATTCTGTCTTTTTTCTCAAAATTGCATGATATAAATCACAATTGTGAGAAAAAACTTTATACTTTATAATGCAATTTTGACTTAATAACTCGCAATTCTGACTTTATAACTCGCAATTCTGACTTTATATCTCGCAATTCTGACTTTATATCTCGCAATTCTGACTTTATAACTCGTAATTCCGACTTTATAACTCGTAATTCCGACTTTATAACGCAATTCTGACTTCATAACGCAATTCTGACTTTATATCTCGCAATTCTGACTTTATAACGAAATTCTGACTTTATATCTCGCAATTATGACTTTATAACAAAATTCTGACTTTATATCTCGCAATTATGACTTTATATCTCGCAATTCTGACTTTATAACGAAATTCTGAATTTATATCTCGCAATTCTGACTTTATAACAAAATTCTGACTTTATATCTCGCAATTCTGACTTTATATCACGTAATTCTGACTTTATAACGAAATTCTGACTTTATATCTCTCAATTCTAACTTTATAACGAAATTCTGACTTTATATCACGCAATTCTGACTTTATAACGAAATTCTGACTTTATAACGAAATTCTGACTTTATATCTCGCAATTCTAGCTTTATAACTCGCAATTCTGACTTTATAATGCAATTCTGACTTTAAATCTCGCAATTCTGACTTTATATCACGCAATTCTGACTTTATAACTCGCAATTCTGACTTTATATCACGCAATTCTGACTTTATAACGAAATTCTGACTTTATATCTCGCAATTCTGACTTTATAACGAAATTCTGACTTTATATCTCGCAATTCTGACTTTATAACGTGCAATTCTGATTTTATATCTTGGAATTCTGACTTTAAAATGCAATTCTTGTTATGTTATATTGCGTATTATAAATGCGTGTTATAATGTCCTCACAATTGGACATTATAACACACATTTGCTGACTCTTTATAAAAAAGAAGTCAGAATTGTGAGTTTTGTCCAATTGTAAGGAAAAAAAGACTGACTTTTTTCTCAGAACTCTGATTTTAAATCTTGCAATTGCGAGAAAAAAAGTCAGAATTGTGAGATAAAAAGTCACAATTACCTTTTTTATTTTTTTATTTAGTGACGGAAACAAGCTTCAATACAAACCCCCAGCAGTTCCCTAGTAAAACCCCAGTCTGAAAACCCTGCATTAAATTATTAAAACAGAATCTAGAAAACAAAATTTGGGTGTAAAATAAAATAAAATTTGGGAAAATAAAATAAAAGGAATTTCAAAGGCAAAAACCAAACCAAAAACTGAAACCATGACCGTGACCCAAAGTGAACCGAGAGGAAACCGACAGCCATGACGGGTCCTGCACTAAACCAAATGAAACTCACAGTCCTTCAAATCACACTTCAGTCCAGCAGCACTCAGTGGAAAACGGGAAAGGCTTGTGTGTTTGTTTTGTCTATTTCAGGCCGTTGTGACCGCAGCTGTTCATCACACACACTGTGTGCTGACATCACTAAAGCCGCTCATTTAGGAAAAATATTGTGCATTTATTTTTGAAAGATGTGACCACGCCAAACCGTCCACAGACAGACTATTGTTTCTACTTTCTGACGCAAAACACGGGACGGAACACAGCGGACCATCCACAGGCCTTGAGCTATAAACCACACCTCTAATAACAGTAAAGAAATAAAAGATTCAATACAAACACGTGCAAATGAATCACATAATCCAGAATACTGAATTATGATTGTGTAAAACACACAGTTTCAAAGAGTGACGGCCACGAATAGGCCCTATGATTTCTGCAAAGTGAAAAACACAGAAGGAATCCAGTCATAAAAATGGAATTTACTGTATAACGTGCAATGTCACAGAATTTGGCAAAATTTGGATGAATAAATCAAAAGTAGAGCTGTACACCATATCCATACGGCTCCAGGGGGTTAATAAAGACTTTCTGAAGCAAAACGATGTGTTTTTCTAAGAAAAATATCCATGTTTATGCGTCAGGTCAAAGGTTACTCTTCCGCCGGAACTAGAATCGCGTACAGCCGTCTACCGGAAGCCAATTATTATAGATTATAAAGTTATAAAAATTGATATTTTTCTTACAAAAACGCATCGCTTCGCTCCAGTAGGACTTTATGAACCCCTGGATTACTTTTATCACGAATGGATGCACTTTTTTTGGGCTTCAAAATCTCGCCATTATAAAGCTTGGAAGAACCAGGATATTTTTAATAACTCTGATTGTGTTCGTCTGAAAGAAGATAGTCATATGCGCCTAGGATGGGTGAGTAAATCATGGGATAATTTTCATTTTTTGATGAACTAACTCTTTAAGGCCTGTTCACATCAAGCGCGTTAACTAAGAAGATAACTCTATTATCGTTCTGTTTATTCTCAGTTTTGTCGTCTGTCCTTTTAAATGCTCGAGGATGAATTTTGATTGGCTGTCAGTGTTTTTATCGTTCATCAGCTAGAATTTTTTTTTTCTGAAAGTGATTCCAACACTGAATTTCTGAAAAAATAAAACTGTTGTGGTTAATAAATTATTAAACTGTTCAAGTTTTATGAATTCAGTTGATTAGACATCCTTTTTGATTATTAACATTTAATTTTAAACAGTTGCAACAGAATCCAGATAAATTGAAATAAAACGGAATTTGGGAAAAAAATACAATAGTGCTCTACACACAGAGACCATGAAGACATTCCCAAAGGCGCCTCCGTCACGCTCCAACATTTCCTTATTTCTGGTTAATCCACATTTCCAGCTCACGGAGGCCATCAGTCGTAACTTTATGACGATTACGTCACTAAGGCATGTGCGTCGCACACAGACCTCATAACAAGCCTCTGCCTCGCCGTAACCGCTCTGTTATCTCCTCCACAGCTCTTCTAAATGTCAAATTAAATTGAAGACATGCTGGGCGATTCTCTGTAGATTTAAAGCTAATTAAAGAACGTGGACGGGAGCAGTCAATCTCTCGTCTGGTCCTGAAGTGGAGGACGCTCTTCTTTTTTTTGGCTCATGCTTTTAGAGTAATGATTGCGCTTTCATTAATATTTCACACTGGACGAACGTCTCAACGCAGCAGGAGAACAAACTGGATTCAAGACTAAAGTGGACAAAAAGCAAAGGCTTCAAAGCTATAAATGAATGAAAACATGGATGCAGACGGCATCTCCTCTTTGAATAATGCGTACGCATGCAGAACCTCATGGACATCTACTGCTGTGCAAACTGCTCTGGCAGCGAGCACTGCTCACCGTCAAACACACACACACACACACACACTCCTCCCGCCTGGTACAGGAAGGTACAAGTAAAGGCCGCGAGAACGAAGCACTCAAAATATCTGCACCAAACCCCATTCAGCTTAACCTGTGGGGCAAATAAACAATCCCAGCGCAGAGGTTATTATGATCATGCCTCTGAAGAAGGGCAGATGTGAAGGTTCCTGTGTGAGAACTGCTTTAGCCTCTAGATTAATAATGAAACTCCATAAACAAAAGCCACACATGATATTTACACCATCACCGTTATTTCAAAGAAAGACTGACTTTCACACTGACTTTTTTGTGCAAAGCAACGTCTTACACTTCAAATGTTTGATTTTGTTAATAGTTTTTCTGTAGAAAGACAAACATAAATAGTGATGAAAGCCAAAATATTAAATGTCACAGATGTATATTTACTGAGTATCCACTGATTTGTAGAGGGGATCGCCTGAGATTTGAAGCCAATTTATAGGGGTGTAAAAATGACTTTATAAAGATGGCAGCATCATTATTTTATTTTCACACAGAGATTGGTAGATCTATTAGTAAAATCTGTTGACTTTAGCAATCTTTGTTTTATTATATGCCAACGGTGACCGTTCAAAAATGGGAAAAAGCACTTCTTGTGTTTTTTGCCTCAAGTTTACATGCCTGTAACTCAAGAAGTTTTAAAGATATCTTAATATCCTTTTAGATTCTGGTTCTTAACAAACTTTCCTTTTGGTATCTTCATTTTAAAGGCTCTCGATGATTCAATCCCAGAGATATGGAGATCTAAATGCGGCTCCATGAGTAAAAGTTGGTCAATTGTACAAATTTTCAGTGGTCAAAAACTAAATGTGGGTCACTTTGCACAAAGCTGATACTTCTTTTATTTTAAAGAGAAATATCTGAAGAACAAATAATGTTGAAACTAGAAATATATCTCGTGTTTTTCTATCATCTCAATTGCGTAGAACATTCCTGTCTGAGTGCCATAAATATTCCTTTTCCAAAGTTTGCATGCCTGTAACTCTAAAAGCACTCAAGATATCTTAATATCCTTCTAGATTCTCATTCTTAATAAACTTTTCTTTTGGAATTTTCCTTTTTAAGGCCCTATATAGTTCAGTCCCATAGATATTGGGACCCCAATGTGACTAAATTGTTGAATTTTACCCATTTTCAATGGTCAAGATCCAAATGCCATGTTACAGTTAGTTGTTTAGGTAAGGAATAACTGATGACAGGCTGTTGAATAATTAGAAAAATAATGCAACCGTGGTCATGATGTGAAACGGGTGTGCATTATTTTTCTAATAATTCTGTTTATACTACAGTTACCACGGCTCAAGACATTGTTCAGATGTTTTATTTCAAGACATTTGTCTGGTTTTTGTACTTAAAACGCTTGTGTGTGGGACTAATTTCTTAGGCATCTCATACCAAACCTCTGTTGCTAATTCCAAGATGTCATTTTAAGTAAGTTAGTTGCTTTATTGTCAATAAACGCAATGCAATAACATTTGGTGTGTCAACTCTCCGAGAGTGAGAGACACTTAAACATATATGCAGATGAACGTGAGAGAGGTCAAAACATTTTTAAACAATTAAACATATGAACTTATTGAATGTTAACAATAAGATATAACATGTATTTAGAAGGTCCATGGCGACAGTTCCACAGATGCACAAGCAAACAAGCTGTAAATATGCAAATAAGAAAGTTAACAGAGCAAACCCAATGCAACCGGACTACCCAAGAAAAACTCATATAATTTCACAGGCCAATGTTAAAGAGAGTCCATGTACACGTGTAAATGAATATATGAAGGATTAATCAAACACAAGTTGGGTTAAATGTTTGCCCAACCTACTGGGCCGTTTTATTTAACTCGACTATTGTTTAAAAATGACCATATGGCTGACTTAAAATGAACCCAAAATATGTTGGAAATTAAAAATTAGACATAATTACTAGAGGCAAATATAATAATGAAAAGTTGAACATGTATTATTAAGCAATTTAATGTTTATTGTTTAATTATTATTCATTAAACTTATTAATAAATGTTCATTTATTAAACATATTAATACATGTTAATTTCTAACATACTTTGGGTTCATTTTAAGCAATAGTTGAGTTAAATAAAACTACCCAGCAGGTTGGGCAAACATTTAACTCAATTGCTGGGTTAAAACAACCCAATTGCTGGATTTGTCAATTTTCAACCCAACTTGGGTTGTTTTTAACCCAGCATTTTTATAGTGAACTATTAAATTGCAAGTAAACTGTAAGATTCACATTGGTTTACCACATTTGTTGAGGATTTACAGTATAAAGCAACCTGTTGAACTTGCGGAGTACATGAAACACCAGCGTTAAGTCAATGGGATGAAATGATGAACCTTCATCCTCATCAAATCTGACTCACGTGTCCTTATCAGAATTATATAACTCTAACGACACACATCCTCCATTACAGCTGATGTTTCTACTCCAATATGACGGTGCAGCAAAAATGATGAGGAACTGTTTATACTGAGTAATGCTGACACATGCGTTTATGGCTAGACTATAACTAAATATGTCAAAACCACCAGAATGCATCAGAATCTAAATATTAAATCAATGTTGTGTCTGCATGAAACACAAGAACTACAGCAGCAGACTGGGACATGCATGTAATCTTTGGAGTGGTTGTGTGTGTGTTGGCTCATGTTCACCTAACAACAATGCAAGGAAAGTCTTCTACAAAGTCTCTTCGGCACCAGCAGCTTCCTCACACACACAGTTACTGGCCCGGCCTGTGAGGTCATTTCCTGTACAGGATGCAATGCTATATCCGATTGGCTGACGGCCTCATTAATAGGGGCACATGGGGCAGAAACGTATGTAAACACACAAACAAGCACATTCATACACACAGTCTGATGGCGCTCTTGGGTAAAACTCACAGCCCACTGCGCAGCATCAAACATCATCATGTCAGACTGTACGATATTCGACAAAAGATCACAATTAACAGCATTCTGACAAGCCTTTTGACACAAAAAATCAAAAAAGCCCTGGTGTTAATTTGGCATGGTTTGCATAGAAAAAAAAAATTAACAGTGTGTGTCGTGGCACAGCAAAAAAAGGGGATTTGTGAAGCAAACTAATAGTTCAATGCAACTAATCAACCATTGTATGTCACTACACAATACAAGACTGACATAAAAATAACATATGCCTTTTACAACACTGCTTTATAGCTGAGCTGTTTTTGCAACATCGACACTGTTATTGAACTGAACTGAATCAACATTAAACTGAAATGACACTATTGTCTTTTCAGAGCTGCTTTACTGCAGAATTTGAATTTGTCTCAACGTGCGATTTACTAATTTGTTCCCTTGATTTTATTTACTCGATTTAGCAAATCGAGGGAACGAATTAGTAAATTTTGCGCACAATTTTGCAAATCGAGGGAACTAAATAGTAAATAGTGTGCACAATTTTGCAAATCGAGGGAACGGAATAGTAAATTGTGCGCACGATTTAACAAATCGAGGGAACGGAACAGTAAATAGTGCGCACTATTAAGCAAATCGAGGGAACGGAATAGTAAATAGAGTGCACGATTTAGCAAATCGAGGGAACGGAATAGTAAATAGTGTGCACGATTTAGCAAATCGAGGGAACGGAATAGTAAATAGTGNAAAAATAACATAAACCTTTTACAACACTGCTTTATAGCTGAGCTGTTTTTGCAACATCGACACTGTTATTGAACTGAACTGAATCAACATTAAACTGAAATGACACTATTGTCTTTTCAGAGCTGCTTTACTGCAGAATTTGAATTTGTCTCAACGTGCGATTTACTAATTTGTTCCCTTGATTTTATTTACTCGATTTAGCAAATCAAGGGAACGAATTAGTAAATTATGCGCACAATTTTGCAAATCGAGGGAACTAAATAGTAAATAGTGTGCACAATTTTGCAAATCGAGGGAACGGAATAGTAAATTGTGCACACGATTTAACAAATCGAGGGAACGGAACAGTAAATAGTGCGCACTATTAAGCAAATCGAGGGAACGGAACAGTAAATAGTGCGCACGATTTAGCAAATCGAGGGAACGGAATAGTAAATAGTGCGCACGACTTAGCAAATCGAGGGAACGGAATAGTAAATAGTGCGCACGATTTAGCAAATCGAGGGAACGGAATAGTAAAAAGTGCGCACGATTTAGCAAATCGAGGGAACGGAATAGTAAATAGTGCGCACGATTTAGCAAATCGAGGGAACGGAATAGTAAATAGTGCGCACGACTTAGCAAATCGAGGGAACTAAATAGTAAGTCATCCGCACGATTTAGTAAATCGAGGGAACGAAATAAATTTGCACACAAACTTTTTTTCTTGCATGTCGTGCTTCATAGCTTTGAAACAATCTGTATTGCATAAAGCGCAACAGAAATAAAGCTGACTTGTCTTGACAATTACTAAAATTTGTGTTGCATTGCAAAAATCAGAGGTAGAAACTGCAGCACTGCATCATCTACATGCACTGACACACACATAGTGTCTTAATCTGATCCGCCCATGTTAAGCTGTAAACCGCGGTGTAAACAGGTCTGTACTCAGATTAAAGCAGCACACTGTAAACTCGGGTCACTGTTAAACTGAACGTCTCCAGGCAAACGCAGATTATGCAGCCGCAGGTGTTTGTGGACCGTTTAGAAAACAGCTTTTGATGTCAATCACGGCGTGTGGAACATATTAATTCATAAAGACGACGTCTGTTTTACCCAGCCATCCTGCTGTTAATATTGCATGAGTAACAATCTCATTTCTGCTGCTGGAATTATTCAACAGCACAAGCTTGCACACCAACACCAAATCAAAACACTAACACACATGCATGCAAATGTACACTCCCAAATCAACAACATCAGAGGGATCAGCATGAGACATTTTCACATGGCAACTACTTATATCAAGCACACTAATAATTAACTAAAGACGTGTTCACAACACACTTAAAAAAATAATTTTTAAAGCACTGTTCAGTTTATTTTAAACAAATTATAATTTTCATTTAACACCATTGTATAAGGTTTCTCAATTGCATTGCGTTAAACTGACTTGAAACAGTTGCGTTTTGGCTCAACTCAATATTTTCATTTTGAAAGAACGTGTTTCAATTAAGTAGGCCAAAAATAACATTTGATGCTTGTTCAATTTACTTAAGTAAATGAAGTTAATGCAACATGACTCTTTTCAACCACTGAATCCATTTGAGTTGAGAGTACATAAATGTTTTTAGTCAAGTTAAAATAGCATTATTGAAACTAGGAACAGGATTTCCCCTTCCCATCATCCCATCAAAATTAAGAATGCTAACCTGATTCAAGTAAATGGCATTGAATTAACCTTATGTAGTAAACTTAAGTTCAGTGAAATAAACAATGTTAATTAAATGCAACATAACCCAGTAACGTGGAACCTGTTGAAATTTTATTTTTGAGTGCAAGACGAATACTAGTTTAAAACTGAACAGATGTTAATGCATCTGTTCAGATCGACAAAAACATTTGCATGTCGTCAATTTGACATTTTTTTAACGGAAATTGTTATAATCTCTTCTCTATCGCACTGCAAAACAATAGGTTTCACACTTTTGGTCACATGCTGTTACATAAAACTACGCTCGAGTATTTTACTAAGCGACAGTAAACCGCAGAGGAAGAATCCGGACAGTCGAAAATCTGAACAGCTGTTTGAAAACATGTAAATACTGTTTGATTTCCTTTCTTGTCTGTCATGAGTGGGTATCAGAAACTGAAAGTTACGTAGCGCTTTGTGTCAAAGTGTAGCCGAGATATATTTGCTTTTCTAAAAGTGCCATATACGGTCTAAGACAGGGCCGTAACCACCGTAGACATAGAGGGGGACAAGTCCCCCCAATAATTAGAAATGGCCAAATTGTCCCCCCCAAATAGAATTAGACCTACAATTTCCTTAACTATACTGTTTCTTTATGCTTTATTAAAAATTGGTCCCTCCCAATGTTCAAGACACGGTTACGGCCTTGGTCTAAGAGTGAATCTGCATTTTCGTTCAGTTGTAGACAAATTGAATGTGAAAATCGGACCAACATTTGTTTCGAAGTCGTATGACTTGCGAACTAGCGAAAGATCTTTTCTTAAAGGATTAGCCCACTTTTAAATAAACTTTTCCTGATAATTTACTCACCCCCATGTCATCCAAGATGTTCATGTCTTTCTTTCGTCAGTCGAAAAGAAATTAAGGTTTTTGATGAAAACATCCCAGGATTTTTCACCATACAGTGGACTTCAATGGCCTCCAGATGGTTGAAGGTCAAAATTAGTTTCAGTGCAGCATCAAAGGGCTTTAAACGATACCAGACGAGGAATAAGGGTCTTATCTAGCGAAACGATCGGTCATTTTCGAAAAAAATACAACCGTTTATGCTTTATAAACACAAAATATCGCCTTGAACGTACTAAAAATACAACCGTTTATGCTATATAAACACAAAATATCGCCTTGAACGTCCTAAAAATACAACCGTTTATGCTATATAAACACAAAATATCGCCTTGAACGTACTAAAAATACAACCGTTTATGCTTTATAAACACAAAATATCGCCTTGAACGTACTTCCGGTTTCCGCATTCTTCAAAACGCTTACGCTGTGTGTCCTACGCCTTTCCTATTCTACTTACGGAAAAAAAAACTAAACTGGAGCCGCATTCGTTCCGTAAGTAGAATAGGAAAGGCGTAGGACACACAGCGTAAGCGTTTTGAAGAATGCGGAAACCGGAAGTACGTTCAAGGCGATATTTTGTGTTTATAAAGTATAAACGGTTGTATTTTTTTTTAAAATGACCAATCGTTTCGCTAAATAAGACTCTTATTCCTCGTCTGGTATCGTTTAAAGCTCTTTGAAGCTGCACTGAAACTGCAATTTTGACCTTCAACCGTTTGGTGCCCATTAAAGTCCACTATATGGAGAAAAATACAGGAATGTTTTAACCTTAATTTCTTTTCGACTGACGAAAGAAAGACATGGGGGTGAGTAAATTATCTGGAAAAGTTTATTTAAAAGTATACTAATCCTTTAAATATTGTGATGTACATCCGAGTGAAACGGATTATCAAAAAAGAAAAAACAAAGTAGGGCGGGGACTTGGTTCTATGCATCGGTTGTAGATTGGCTGTTGAGATGTGGGCGTGGCACTCAAAAATGGAGGTGGTGAGCTTGCCGTCGATTGTAAGAAAGGGGCGGGGTTTAAGTCCAACATACGTCGCCAGAGAGTAGTCTGTCAAGAAGAAACTGCAAGGTCAAAAATGTCAAATAAGCATGGATAAATCATTCATAATAAGCTCAACGCATTTAGAAAAAAGATGAATTTACATTTCATGCCGGCTTTAAAATGGGGCGATGTCTGCAGCAGGGAAGATAAAATGTGTCTGACAGCTGACAGTGTGTATGCAAGCATTCAAGACAGCGCCGCAGGTAGACGCGCCATGACAGAACACTGTCAAGCGGATCAGACAGGCAGAACGAAACTCTTCCTCCAGCAGCTGAAGGGTGTGGATCTGCTTCAATCACACACATGTACCTGAACACTTCATGAAGCATTTAAAGGTCACAAAAACTCTCACAAATGCACCTGATCAAAAGAGAAGCTCAAATGCCAGTGAAGCCTTGCTGTTTAAAGGACAGCGTCTTCAACAGGGTGTACAATCGTGACCAGACATCTCAATCTAGAATACATTCTTGAGCGAGGTTATCTGTCAGGCATTCATGAATAAATGCATTAAATAACCCAAAGCCGTTAAGTGTACAAGTTTATTAAGAGGAAAAGGAAACTGCAGCTGATGTAAACGATAAACAGATTTCATTTTGTTTTCAAACAAACATTATTATTTCAGTCTTTCTACTTTAAATTTTAATGTTTAAGTCAATGCGTTTTATTGTAATTATTATTCGTGAAATTTACTAGCAATGAATATTGATTCAAAGTCAATCTTTTCAGTGATTTGTTTGGATGTCAAGGGGGGTCAGAATATATTTTCTTTGAGAAATAATGAATCATGGATGATTTTAACTGAGGCGAAGAACATAAAGAGTCCTTTCACTAAAAAAAAGGTGGAGTTTTGGGTCATTCCTGGGTATTTTTGGAAGTATCATCTAAATGTCATTAATATCAAGCATTTATATAAAAACATACCATTACAGACTCTACTTTTTAACTTTGTTTACATTCCACAGATGTTTTAAATGGAAACTAAACACACGATGTCGAGTTTTGAACGATAGTAGTCAAACATATTTAAATAACGCTAACTTTACTGAGGTAATAGCGAACAAACCATTCAATATTAAACACATTATTAACAATATCATATTTTTTTACAAAACTAGTATAACACAGTTCGACGTTACAATAAAAAACGCGTCGCGTCAGAACGTATAGAGGACAAAAATAACGGTCGCCCATTCCACGCGCGCGCAGATCAATACGAATATCGATTTATTGGTTTATCACAGATCGATGCGCATACAGACAGACAACATCACCCTGACTGTGAGCCAACTTGACCAACAACTCAATCCAAACACATTCAGAAACACTGCTGAAGCCGCATCGCGCGTAAATGCCGCAGTAGAAAGTACACGAGCAAAACGAGCCGTTTAACGGACACAAGCGCCGACAAAGTTGCTGAGGAGCGAGAGGAGGCGGCTGGAACGACCTCCCTTCCTCCCTCCCGTGTCTGACTCCGACAGCCGCCGATGAGGCGACAAGCCCGCGTTGTTTTCTTTCCAACAGTTCCTGCAGAGATTCGCGGGGAAATAAGTTTTAGCGGCAGAAACCATGGTGACGTGTACGTGCTTACTTACCGCGCGCCGAAAGCCGTTATATTCCAAATGTATATCGCGGGAAAGTGCGCTGATGTGTGGCGCGTGAAGTGAAGGACGCTGAAGAGCTCGAGCTTCAGTCTGAAGTCACTCCTTCCGGGCGGGGCCAAAAAACAGCGGCTCGATTCACTCACATCCTACAGGAAATTACTTTCATCTTCTTCACATATCTGTCTGCTGTTGTTGTTGTTGTTTTTAAAGTCACCGTGAAATCAAAATTGACCACTCTTATTTTTTTATGGAATACTGCAGTGTATATTAATAAATAATGTTCTTTTTTTTTTATTTATTCATGCCCTCTCACTGGCTCTTTGAAGACGAAATGGCTTGCTGGAATTATTTTTTTTAAAAACACAGACTGTATTTTCTCGGATTAATGTTAAATTCAGTATTAACAAAACAATCAAACACCACTGAAAATCTAATTATAGTTAATAAACTTGGCTATAAGGATAGTTCCAAAATATATTAAACTCTCTTCTCTTCTCTTCTCTGATGACTTGTTTACTGGCGCGAGGGCGGGGCAATCTGTCACTCACATGAGATCCACCAATAGCAAACCACAACTATCCAATCAATTCACCACGGACAAAATCAAGCCCCGCCCTACATTTGTTCTTGTTCGAGAAGCCGTTTCACTCGGATATACGTCACAATAGGGAAGAATTATTGTTAACATTTAATCCGTGCAGCCCAATGTCTCAAATATCAAAATATGGCATTCCCTTACCTAAAATACATATTTTACAGTCACAGTTATGCAAAATAAAAACCACTATATTGTAGCGATCGCAAAATTTAACATCTTCCACAGTTTTATCATTGGTAGAATATAAAATATTTCAATACAAGCATTTCTGTCAAATATAATTTATGCAATATGTCAAACCTTTAACCTGCGGGGGGGAAATCAGCCTGCGGAAACTGTTTAAAAGTACTCCAATTCCGCAGGAAAACCGCAGACTTGGCAAGCCTGGGCACAAAAAAAAAAAAAAAAATCTCATTTAAACCTCTGACAGGGTAAAATCGACATAAAATAACCTAAATGACACTTTCCTTACTTTGTTAGTTATTATGTATTCATTCTACTGATGAAAGTACCATGATTTCAGAACTTACAACAGTATTTTTTGTAAACTATTATTTATTTAAAGATATTTAAAAATGGTAATTGTTCATCCAAACAACAACCCAGAACTTCCTAGTAACAACAACAACAACAACAACACAGAACTCCCTACCAACACCCTAGCAACAATCCATAACTCCTTAGCAAAATCCTAGCAACAACCTAGAACTCCCTTGCAACACACTAGCAACAACAACCCAGAACTCACTTGCAACATCTTAGCAACAACCCTGAACTCCCAAGCATCATCCTAACAACTCAAAACTCCCTAGCAACAACCCAGAACTCCCTTGCAACACCTTAGTAACAACCTCCCTTGCAACACCCTAGCGACAACCTCCCTTGCAACAGCCTAGCAAAAACCCAGAACTCCCTTGCAAAATCCTAGCAACAATCTAAAACTCCCTATCAACATCCTAGCAGCAACTCAAAACTCCCTAACAACACCTTAGCAACAACCTAGAACTCCCTTGCAACACACTAGCAACAACAACCCAGAACTCACTTGCAACATCTTAGCAACAACCCTGAACTCCCAAGCATCATCCTAACAACAACTCAAAACTCCCTAGCAACAACCCAGAACTCCCTAGCAACACCTTAGTAACAACCTCCCTTGCAACACCCTAGCGACAACCCTGAACTCCAAAGCATCATCCTAATAACAACTCAAAACTCCCAAGCAAAAACCCAGAACTCCCTTGCAAAATCCTAGCAACAATCTATAACTCCCTATCAACATCCTAGCAGCAACTCAAAACTCCCTAGCAACACCTTAGCAACAACCTAGAACTCCCTTGCAACACACTAGCAACAACAACCCAGAACTCAAATGCAACACCTTAGCAACAACCCTGAAATCCCAAGCATCATCCTAACAACAACTCAAAAGTCCAAATGTAGTTAAAGTTATTTAAAGATAATAAATAGATTTTTAAAGTCAAAGAGAGTGGGCCTCCCTTCTGACACTATGACATTTAATATCCAACTTTTTAAAAACACAGAATAACTGTACGGTAACCGAAATTAACTTTTTGATTAAGCGGTGAAATCTGCCCCCTTAAATTGATTTCCAGGGGCACTGATGAAGCTTTTATGAAAATCATTTTGTAATATACAAATGGTGTGTTTATATAAAACAGGCTTGAGACCCTTTAAAGTTATTAGTGTGTATGAAAAAGATGCAATATGGAAAACTGCATTTGATATTCTACTGGTCTCGCCGCATATCCTAAAAAACTAGGTCAGCACTGTGTGTTTGACTGAGAGTCGCAGGCGTGTGTGTGTGAGTGTGTGTGTGTGTGTTTCACATCCTCTCAAGATGGTGACTGAGTGCGTCTCTCATCCAGTCTAGAGCTCTGTGCATGTTTGATAAGCATCATCATCATCATCCGTCTCCTCCACGTCTGCTGTATAATGTGCATGTCACAGACAGACGGTTTCCCCGCAGAGAGAGAGAGCGTGTGGAGAGACACTAGTGATTATGGGATACAAACACGCTGGTTCTTATTTGAGAGGCAAGCCATACGAATATTGAAAGAGCATGAAAATAACAATGTTAGTTCATCATGCCTGTAACACCTTGGTTTGTCTGCTTACAGTGCGCTATTTCTGGGACAGGCGTAATATCTCAACCTGCTATCTGAAACTCGAGACACACACGTTTCCTCATACATTCAGTCATGAATTCTGCTCTTGTTTTTCACCGTATGTAACATTGGAATTCCTGCAGGCTTCTGTATCCATAATGCTGCAAATCATCCCGTCACCTGCTTCTCTAACAGTTGCTTTGCTCCGTATCGATTTGTTCTGCAGGCTGAACAGGCCTGTGAGGGTCCAAATGTGCACTTCATCAAGGCGTCCCATCGAGACCTTCAGCATGTCAGTGTCTTAAATCATGTCCATCTGCTTAAGCACCCTCCACACAATCCATTACATATCGATTAGAGCCGCATCGATTGCAATTATGCACATGCTTGTATTCTATAGTGATGATGGTAAATTGAGTTATGTCTGCGCAGAAGTACTGTGGATCGTAAACTACACTAAAAGCTTCATCAATCACAATCGTGGTCCTGAAATTCTGTTTTAACCACACTAATCTTTCTTTCTGTTTTCCTTCATTTGATTTAAGTCTCATCAGAACATGAACACTTGACAGAGCGCAACAACAACATGAACTTGATTCAGCTTTGACACAAGCTCTTTGTCAGGTCAACTCAGCCATCATGATGCTGTGCAATGTGTGTGTGGAGAGAATATGAATAGTTAAAGAGGATTTAAAAGCTCCTCTCACAGATGTCCGGAGCTCCTTAGAGATGCTCTCGGTTTCTGTCTGTCAGACTTCACACAACTCTGAGCATGTTTCGAAGGGTTTTTTGGTTTTTCTGTAAAATCAGACCCAGCAGTGGTAAACTTTCATGAATAAAACACCAGAGCATTGGAGTTGAAGCCAACTGCAGCAACACGTACTGAACAACAGCTTGCTATTGAAGTCTTCATTTAAGATGCTTAATCCATAATCTCATAATGCTTGTTAGATTTTATAAGCTCAACAAACAGCTTTCTTTAAACACCTCTGACCATGCCTGCATAGTTAGCAGTGTTTACTAAGACCTAGGTCCTGTAAACAGCTACTCTGAACATGTTTACATTTGCAATTAAGCATTTGGCAGACGTTTTTATCCAACTGCATTCAAAGTAAACATTTTATCAGTTCTTACATTCCCTGGGAATCAAACCAATGCTCTACTGTTTGAGCTACAGGAATGAACTCCCTAACAACAACCCAGAACTCCCTATCAACACCCTAGCAACAACTTAGAACTCCTTAGCAGCACCCTAGCAACAACTCAGAACTACATTGCAACACCCTAGCAACAACTCAGAACTCCTTAGCAGCACCCTAGCAACAACCCAGAACTCCCTTGCAACACCCTAGCAACAACCCAGAACTCCTTAGCAGCATCCTAGCAACAACCTATAACTCCCTTGCAACACCCTAGCATCAACCCAGAACTCCCTAGCAACAACTTAGAACACCTTACCAGCACCCTAGCAACAACCCATAACTCCTTAGCAACACCCTAGAAACATTCCAGAACTCCCTAGCAACAACTCAAAACTCCATAACAATACCCTAGTAACAACCCTGAACTCCCTTGGAACACCTTTAGCAACAACTTAGAACTCCATTGCAACACCCTAGCAACAACTCAGAACTCCTTAGCAGCACCCTAGCAACAACCTAGAACTCCCTTGCAACACCCTAGCATCAACCCAGAACTCCCTAGCAACAACTTAGAACTCCTTAGCAGCACCCTAGCAACAACTCAGAACTCCATTGCAACACCCTAGCAACAACTCAGAACTCCCTATCAACACCCTAGCAACAACTTAGAACTCCATTGCAACACCCTAGCAACAACTCAGAACTCCTTAGCAGCACCCTAGCAACAACCTAGAACTCCCTTGCAACACCCTAGCATCAACCCAGAACTCCCTAGCAACAACTTAGAACTCCTTAGCAGCACCCTAGCAACAACTCAGAACTCCATTGCAACACCCTAGCAACAACGCAGAACTCCTTAGCAGCACCCTAGCAACAACCTAGAACTCCCTTGCAACACCCTAGCATCAACCCAGAACTCCCTAGCAACAACTTAGAACTCCTTACCAACACTCTAGCAACAACCCATAACTCCTTAGCAACACCCTAGAAACATTCCAGAACTCCCTAGCAACAACTCAAAACTCGATAACAATACCCTAGTAACAACCCTGAACTCCCTTGGAACACCTTTAGCAACAAACAGAGCTCCCTAGCAACATCCTAAAAACGACAACCCAGAACTCCCTAGCAACATCCTAGCAACAACACAGAACTCCCTACCAACACCCATAACTCTCTTGCAACACCCTAGCAACAACCCATAACTCCCTAGCAACAATTCAAAACTCCCTAGCAACACCTTAGCAACAACCCAGAACTCCTCAGCAACACCCCAGAACTCCCTTGCAACACTCTAGCAACATTTTGGAACTCCTTAGCATCATCCTAACAACAACTCAAATCTCCCTAGCAACACCCTAGCATGAACCCAGAACTCCCTTGCAACACCCCAGTAACAACCCAGTACTCCCTAGCAATATCCTAGCAACAACTCGAAACTGCCTTGCAACACCTTAGCAACAACTCAGAACTCCCTAGCAAAACATGCTAGCAACAACCCAGAACTCTGTAGCAACTAGCAAGAACCCAGAACTCCCTAGCAACACCCCTGAACTCCCAAGCATCATACTAACAACAACACAAACCCCCCTAGCAACAACCTAGAACTCCCTATCAAGAACCCAGAACTCTCTTGCAACACCCTAGCAACATCTCGGAACTCCTTAGAATCATCCTAGCAACAACACAAAACTCTGTAGCAACTAGCAAGAACCCAGAACTCCCTAGCAACACCCTAGCAACACCCCTGGACTCCCAAGCATCATCCTAACAACAACACAAAACTCCCTAGCAACAACCTAGAACTCCCTAGCAACAACTCAAAACTCCCTAGCAACACCTTAGCAACAACCTTGAACTCCTCAGCAACAACCCAGAACTCCCTATCAAGAACCCAGAACTCCCTTGCAACACCCTAGCAACAATCCAGAACTCCCTAGCAACAACTCAAAACTCTGTAGCAACACCTTAGCAACAACCTTGAACTCCTCAGCAACAACCCAGAACTCCCTATCAAGAACCCAGAACTCCCTTGCAACACCCTAGCAACAATCCAGAACTCCCTAGCAACAACTCAAAACTCTGTAGCAACTAGCAACACCCCTGAACTCCCAAGCATCATCCTAACAACAACAACCCATAACTACCTAGCAACAACTCAAAACTCCCTAGCAACACCTTAGCAACAACCCAGAACTCCCCATCAAGAACCCAGAACTCTCTTGCAACACCCTAGCAACATCTCGGAACTCCTTATAATCAATCTAACAACAACTCAAATCACCCCATCAAGAACCCAGACCTCCCTTGCAACACCCTAGCAACAACCCAGAACTCCCTAGCAACATCCTAGCAACAACTTAAAACTCTGTAGCAACTAGCAACACCCCTGAACTCCCAAGCATCATCCTAACAACAACACGAAACTCCCTAGCAACAACCTAAAACTCCCTTGCAACACCCTAGCAACAACCCATAACTCCCTAGCAACAACTCAAAACTCCCTAGCAACACCTTAGCAACAACCTTGAACTCCCTATCAACAACCCAGAACTCCCTAGCAACAACTCAAAACTCTGTAGCAACTAGCAACACCCCTGAACTCCAAAGCATCATCCTAACAACAACACAAAACTCCCTAGCAACAACCTAGAACTCCCTTGCAGCACCCTAGCAACAACCCATAACTCCCTAGCAACAACTCAAAACTCCCTAGCAACACCTTAGCAACAACCTTGAACTCCCTATCAACAACCCAGAACTCCCTAGCAACAACTCAAAACTCCCTAGCAACACCTTAGCAACAACCCAGAACTCTTTTAACACTTTGATTCACGTCAGCTGAGCAGAAAATAAGCTCTGATATTCACATTTTACGTAGTTAAATCGCCAGTGTTGAAATTCAGGGACTGTGTAAAAAAACACATGTGGATTAACTTCAATAAAGACAACGAGCTTAAAATATTGACGGCTAATAACTTTTATTGAGCAGAGTGGTAGAACTGGGGAGGAGAGGAACATCACGCATCACCCTCTCTCTCTCTCTCTCTCTCTCTCTCCGGGGACTCACCCAACACCACCAAAATAAAAGTCCTTAACAAAACCATGCAGAAAAACAATACAATAAATATTAAACAAAAGAAACGTCACAATATTATCTGTTGATATTAAAGCACTGTTGATCTTCAGACCCGGTGTGTGGAGAATCGAGTCCCTCAGGCTGTGATTCATTAGTCTTCAGATTCTCAGCATGTCGTTCAGAACCTCCTCATTCAGCTGAAGACAAACTGTCAATCAGTCAATTACTGCAGTGAGACTAATCAATCTCTCTCAGATGACCTCATCAGGAGGAACATCTGAGCTTCTGACTGCAGTGAAACACAGATCTGTTCTTTTCACTTCCATGACCCTCATATTGAAGCAAATGTTTGACTGGAGCAGATCCTGAACTTTAAAATCAACAGCGCCACCTGGTGCTTCATATCGGTTACTGCACATAAACAGTGTGAATTAAACAGATGGAGCTTTTTATTTTTATTTTTAAGATAATCCAATGCAGTTTATATATATATATATATAAATGTAATATAAAAGTGATATGAGAGAGAGCTATGTTTGTGTGTTTTCACACCTACAGAAAACATTAAAATAATCATTATTATCTTTCTGACAAGCTAGAGTAAATATATTGACACTTAAAAAGATAAATCCAAACTAACAAACTTTTACTAGTTAGCACTTCTTTGTATTTATTCAGGGAGCACTTCATAAACATTATTATTAATTTTTTGACAGTATTTGTTTCTTTAAAATGTCTATTTTTTTTATTTTTTTACGAATGTTGACTTAATATGTTCATAATCTTCACAAAAAGCAAAACAGGTCTTAATATATTTGCATTAATACATTAAAAAGGTGGATATTTTAGGACAAGGGCGCCACCTTCAGGCATGAATATCAAACCACACACACTCACACACACACACAGGTTTGTTTTGCTATCTTAGTGGGGACTCTCCATAGGCGTAATGGTTTTTATACTGTACAAACTGTATATTCTCTCCCCCTACACTACCCCTACCCCTAAACCTAACCATCACAGGAAACATTCTGCATTTTTACATTTTCAAAAAAACATCATTTAGTATGTTTATTAATCCATTTCCCTCGTGGGGACCGCTGGCTGGGCCCCACAATGTAGGTGAACTCAGGTTTATATTACATCGTGGGGCCATTTGGTCCCCACAATGTAACATAAACAAGAACACACACACACACACACACACACACACACACACACACATACACACACACATCCTCTCAATTTAATTCAATTCAAATAGCTTTATTGGCATGACAAAAAAAATACATTTTGTATTGCCAAAGCATTTAACCAACATGGAAAAATATTTAGAACAACAGAACATCTGAGTAAAGTCTATGTAAAAAAAAATATAAAATAAATAAAAATAATTTTAGTAACAAAATAAAATAAATAATCATAAAAAATAATAAATAAAGATTATACAGTTTTTATTATTCGCTTTGGTACTATTTTCACATCTAAGGTGTACATTTTCAAAACTCTTAGTACAAAAATCCAAACTGATCACACTTGTAACGCAGCAAGTCATTCTTTCAAAACCTGATGGAATGCTTTCAGTCAGTTGCACATGTTTTCAGTCCACATAATCATTGTTTCCAACACAAGATTATTGTAATATGTAATGGGAACATTTGGTTTAATCACCGAAACACAACAGTATGATCTTCTTTCAGTTTAGTACTTTTAACATTCAGTTAATTCAATAGCAAACAATGCAAGATACATGTTTCAAATCACCCTCGTTAATGAAATAATTACAGTTACACAGGCTACAGATGACACATTAGAAAATGCACTTACATTACTTAAATTACATAACTGACTTAAAATCCATAATGTTTGTAATACTATCTATTCAGTGTGTTATCAAAAGGTGTGAAGTATGACACAGTCATGAGGTTTTGTGTAAAACAGAGTGTTCTGGCAATACAGTAAATGTTCCCACTGTACCATATGACTGAATCTATACTGTAGTTGATCTTTACAGATGAAGGGTGAGTTACAATAATGAGGCAGTCTCTCTATACCACGGTAATGCCTCTAATCAGTCTAATATTATACAATCAGTCTTTACAGTCAGTTATACAGTCACTCTATCCTGCTCTGTTCACAAATTTCAACACCCCCCTCTCTCATAACTATATATTATATCCCCTAACTCTAAACCTACCCATCACAGAAAACATTCTGCATTTTTACATTTTATAAAAATATAATTTTGTATGATTTAAAAGCTGTTTTCCTCATGGGGACCAAAAAAACCCAAAACAATAGTCATGGTAAACCCTGCGTTGTGAACCAAATGTCCAACCAAAGGATGGTAATACCAGTAATTTTAGACCTAGTAGGGACATTTGGTTCACAACGCAGGGTTTACCATAAGTTTACCATGACCCCACACACTCACTTTGGTAATTGTGGTGATCATCTAAGATAAATTGCTTATAATGTAAAAGAATTCATTACATTTGGTTATCCATATCGGAAAATGCAAACAAGTTCTATAGAAACTATGCCTATAGAATCAATATCTATAGAAATCTATAGGTGTACAAAATGATCCATTGATTAACCATTAAGCTCAGTTGGATTAAATAACAGACAAATGTATTAAACTGAATGAGAAGAGATGTAAATCAAAAGTTTGATAGTAATAGCATTATGAAAGGCAGTTACTGTGAATGAAACATTTATACAGATGAAACACTTATTTTGTGTAGTGAAAACGATACTTTCTGATTTTGTGCATTGTACTAACACAATTGAAAATATGCTGAAATGTTTGAAAAAAGTGCACTTTTGATGATCTGCTGTGATATTACTACTAAGAGTTTTGAAAATTTACCAGTTGCTTGTGAAAATTGCACCAAAGCAATAAAAAAAAAACTGTAATATGGAAATCATGTAACAACTGAACATTTTTGAACATTATATACAGTATATACATGTGTGTAGGTCTGATGGGGGTGTTTACTGGCGTTTTATTTCTGGTTGTCCCTCAGGAGATGGCAAGATGCTACAAACCTTGCAGCTATGTTGGAACATTTGGCTTCTTCGCCAAGAATGTAACAGAGTTTTTGGATTGGGCTATAGGAGTTAAATTGGGGAAATATTTTATTAATTTTGGGGAAGTAGTGGTCTCTGATTTCTTGGTATTTTGGGCATTCTGTGAGGAAGTGCAGCTCCGTCTCCATCACTCCCAGGGTGCAGTGCGAGCAGAGTCTGTCCTCATGGGAGAGCCATGTCTGTCTGCGCCGGCCCGTCTCTATGGCCAGACTGAGTCTGTACATCGTCAGTGTTTTCCTGAGTTTCACGTCACTCACTGTGCTCAGGGAGTTCGCAATAGCGTATTCTCGATTTAGTGCCGAATAGCATTCCAGTTTGTGTTGGTTTTTAATGGTGTTTGTCCAATGGGTGATGTACTTGTCTTTTTCAGTGTTTATAATTTGTGTAAGCCGAATGTGTGTGAGTGTGTGTGAGTCCTGAGGCGGGTGTGAGGTCAGTCAGTCTCAGCACCAGCTGGCACAGGGGACTCTTACTTACGCTCAGCTCTTGGTGTTTTAGGGCTTTGTAATGGGATTTGTTTTGGTCGCTTGTTTTTAGGTGTTTCCAGAATTTGATGGCTCTTTTTTGGATGTTTAGAAGGAGAGGGTATTGGCCTAATTCTGCCCTGCATCCATTGTTTGGCGCCTTTCTTTGGACTTTGAGTATTCTTTTACAGAATTCTAAATGTAGAATTTCAATCGGATGTTTTTCCCAATTTAAGAAATCAAATTTTATAGAAGGACCCCACACTTCACTGCCATATAAAACAATAGGTTCGATTATAGATTTGAAAAGTTTCAGATTTCAAATTTGGATTGGGATGTCAATTTTAATGATCTTTTAATGGCATAGAAAGCCCTTTGAGCTTTCTCTTTGAGTTCATTCACAGCCAAAGTAAAGTTACCTGTTGGAGTTATTTTCAGGCCAAGGTAAGTGTATGTTTTTGTGCTTTCAATGGTTGTGTGTGATAGTGTGAATGTGTGTGTTGGTCCCTGAGATCTGGAGCGTTTCTGGAACATCATGATTCTAGTTTTTTGGAGGTCAGGGCCCAGGACTGACAGTAATCCTCCAGCAGATTCAGGCTGTCCTGAAGCCCTTCTTTAGTGGAGCACCAGGTGATCTGCGTAGAGAAGACACTTTATTTCTGTGTCGTGTAGAGTGAGACCTTGAAAGGGAGCGTTTTCTATTATATTGGCCAATTGGTTGATATAAATGTTAAAGAGGGTGGGGCTTAAACTGCAGCCCTGTCTCACTCCACGCCCCTGGGGGAAAAATTCTGTTCTTGTGTTTCCAATTTTAACCGCACATTGGCTGGCTGTGTGCATTGATTTGATCAAATCATAGAGTTTTCCCCCTATTCCACTGTCAATAAGTTTCAGGTATAATCCTTCATGCCAGATTGAATCGAATGCTTTTTTGAAATCAACGAAACAAGCAAAAATGTGTCTTTTGTTTTGATGTTCATATTTATCAATTAGTGTTTGTAATGTAAAAATGTGATCGGATGTGCGACATTTTGGAAGAAAGCCAATTTGACATTTACTCAAGGCATTGTGCTTCATAAGGAAGTCTAGGAGTCTTGTGTTCAAGATGCTGCAGAAAGCCTTCCCCAGGTTACTGTTCACACAGATGCCTCGGTAGTTGTCGGGGTCTGATTTGTCAACATTCTTGTGGATGGGGCTGATGAGGCCCTTGTTCCAGATCTCAGGGAAGAACCCGACACTCAGAACATCATTGAACAGTTTTAGCATGGCCAGTTTGAAGCTTTGGTCTGTGTGTTTCAGCATCTCATTCAGGATGCTGTCAACACCACAGGCTTTCTTGGACTCAAGGATCCTTCATTTGTCTTCCAATTCTTTTATTGTTATGGGGAAATCTAAGGGGTTTTGATTTGCTTGAATTGATCTTTCCAAATTGTCTAGTTTATTAATTATTTCATTTTGATTACAATTTAGAATTTCAGTTGGGCTATATAATTCTTGGAAGTGGTTTTTCCACTTCTCCCCATCTTGGATTGCCAGAACTTCTTGATTTGGTTTGTATAGTAATCTCCATTTATCCCAAAATGTGTGTGAATTTATAGACTTTTCGATTTCTTTAAACTGGTTTTGCAAAAACTGTGCTTTTTTCCGACGGAGTGTGGCTTTATATTGTTTTAGTGCCTCACAGTAATGAAGGTCCGGATTATCTGGTTGTCTGTGTTTTTGATTTGATAAATTTCTGAGTTTTTTTCTCAGAGCCTTACAGTCCAAATCAAACCATATTTTTTCTTTGATTGAACAATTGTTTTTTGTGCTGTTTTGTAGAATATGTTGTTTAGATCTTGTACTTTCTGATTGATGCCGAATTGATTTTTAGGGTATACCTGTATTTGGAATGAATGTAAGAGGGATTGAATTTCTGAAGATTCAACCGCATTGATGTAGTTAGTGGCGCTGTTTTCTGTCCATTTAAATGATGTTATTTTGTTCATTTGATATGGTGTTTTAATTGGTTTGGGTGATGTTTCAGATTGCTTTATATAAAGGGTGATTTGGCTGTGGTCTGAGAAAGGTTTTAAGGGTTTGACTGTGAATGCTCTCAAAGAAGAAAGGTCGAGATCTGTGATTGCGTAATCTACAGTGCTGTTACCAAGAGCTGAGCTGTAGGTGTATCGGCCGAGCGAGTCCCCTCGCAGTCTTCCGTTGACGATGTACAGAGCCAGTCCTCGGCCGTCCGTGAGCGTTCACTGTGTGATCACAGTTTTGTCTGGTGGGGTAACAAGGGAAAAGGTTATTTCTGCCAGTGATGAATCTTGTACCATGTGATTCTAAGAAATCAAATTCTTAGAATTTAGATCACCCATAAGCAGCACATTTCCCTGGGCCTGGAAAGGGCTGATTTCCCGTTCTATGGTTTGAAAGGTTTCCTCTTGGAAGTACGGAGACTCAAGGGGGGGTATATATGTGGCACAAAGGAAAAAAGGTTGAGATGCTGATATTATTCCTTCTTTAATTTTCAGCCACAGGTGATATTGATCTTTTTTGACTGATTCTATGGACAGTTCAGATTTAGTCCAGATTAGTCTCTCCCCTGTGTGACTGATGTGAGTTTGACTGATGGTAATATGATCTCTCTGTATCCTGAGGGACAACCAGTGAACACATCTCCTCTACACCAGGTTTCCTGCAAGATTATGACATCTATGTCTTGAATTTCTCTCATAAAGTCAGGATTTCTACTTTTTAGACCAAAGATTGATGAGTTTAGACCTTGGATATTCCATGTAGAAAAACTGAGTGATTCAATTCAATTCACATTTATTTCTATAGCGCTTTTCACGATACATATCATTTCAAAGCAGCTTTACAGAGAATGCATGTCAACATTACAATTTAAAGAATGCAGTTAGCAAATAATGTAATAATTTACAATTTACAATCACTGTTAGCAGTTTAACTGAACGTAGAAGCAATGAGCTCCTGGAAAAATGAATTACATTAACAATAATCAAGATATAGAATTTGTGCAATGTGCATGTTGATCCAGATGATTGCGTCTTCTCGAGTCCTCGCAGGAGTTGGCGCCGTCTCTTCACAGGTGATGGTCATCTGAGGTCTTCTTAAGAGGCCGGATCCAAACTGAAGCTGATGTACTCTCTAGTCACCTCGGGACGGGTGTCCCGAGGCAAAACAGAAAAGCAAATGGAGAGTAATTAGCGTAGCTGCTGTTCATAACATTAAGCAAAGATAATCATGTGCAATTGATCTGATATGAGATGCATTATGTGAATGCTTGGCTAAAGAGATGCGTCTTTAATCTAGATTTAAACTGGGTGAGCGAGTCTGAGCCCCGAACATTATCAGGAAGGCTATTCCAGAGTTTCGGAGCCAAATGTGAAAACGCTCTCCCTCCTTTAGTGGACTTAGATATCCTAGGTACAACCAGAAGTCCAGAGTTTTGTGATCTTAAGGAGCGTGAAGGATTGTAGGGCGATAGAAGATCGGTTAAGTACACAGGAGCTAAACCATTTAGAGCCTTATAGGTCATTAGCAATACTTTATAATCGATACGGAACTTAATGGGTAACCAGTGTAGAGATGATAAAATTGGTGATATATGATCATATTTTCTTGACCTGGTAAGAACTCTAGCAGCTGCATTTTGTACTAATTGTAGCTTATTTATTGAGGAAGCAGGACAACCAGCTAATAATGCATTACAGTAATCTAGTCGAGACGTCATGAAAGCATGAACTAACTTTTCTGCATCAGAAATAGATAACATATTCCGTATCTTAGCAATGTTTCTGAGGTGGAAGAAGGCTGTTTTTGTAACATATGAAATATGATTTTCAAAGGACAAGTTGCTGTCTAATATAACACCCAGGTCTTTAACTGTCGAGGATGGAGTAACAGTACATCCTTCTAAATGAAGATTGTAGTCTGAGAGATTCTGTGTACAGGTTTTTGGTCCAATAAGTAATACTTCAGTCTTATCTGAATTTAACAGAAGAAAATTACTAGTCATCCAATGTTTTACTTCTTTAATACATTCTGTCAGATTGGATAATTTAGAGATTTCATCTGGTTGTGTTGAAATATATAACTGAGTATCATCAGCATAGCAGTGGAAACTAATTCCATGTTTTCTTATAATATTGCCGAGTGGCAGCATGTATATTGAGAATAGCAGAGGGCCTAACACAGATCCTTGCGGCACTCCATAGTTTACTATCGTTATCTTAGATTTTTCCCCGTTTATATAAACAAAATTGTGACGGTCTGATAGGTACGACCTAAACCACCGTAATGCCTGTCCCTGAATACCTGTAGTCGATCTAGGAGTATTTTATGATCTATAGTGTCGAACGCAGCACTGAGATCAAGTCACACTAGTATTGAGACACAGCCTTGGTCAGAAGCTAGAAGTAAGTCGTTTGTAATTTTAATGAGCGCAGTTTCTGTGCTATGATGAGATCTGAATCCTGACTGAAATTTTTCATAGATAGCGTTTTTTTGCAAGAAGGAGCATAATTGGACCGTGAACACATCTCCTCTACACCAGGATTCCTGCAAGATTATGACATCTATTTCTTGAATTTCCCTCATAAAGTCAGGATTTCTACTTTTTAGACCAAAGATTGAGGAGTTTAGACCTTGGATATTCCATGTAGAAAAACTGAGTGATTTCATCATAAACTTTTAACTTAAACTGTATGGATTGTTTGCCATTTTGAGAAAAGAGATCGATAGAAAAAAAGAAAAAAAACAGTAGATTGAATGAAAACGATGAATGATGGAAAGTAATGTTAGGAACAACAATCAAATCTAAAGTCATATTTTTTTTTTTTTTTTTTTCATTGTCCACTGTGTGTTAGTAAGTGAGAGCAGATGATACTCAGCATGTGTTGGATGTCGTGAAGTTCATCGTTAGCTCGGTTTGCTCCTCCGCTGACAGCTTGGGCATGGATCAGTCTGCCTCTGCTGTGGACGGGCTTCAGCTGCTGGAGCTGCGGGGCTGTTGTAGGACAGTCTCTGTCCGTATGGATCCAGTCTGCGCGTTGAAGCTCTGGGAGGTGCTCTGGATGAGGTGTTGGCTGCGATGTAGTTTCCTGAAGTGAGTCTCGTCGGATTGGCTGGTTTAGGGCTGGTTCTGCTCCACCTGGGGCTTGTCTGGTCACTCCTGCTCAGAGTGACGTCTTTGAGTCTCTTTGCAAAAATATGTACCAGGTTCTTGTAAAGGTGGACGTGGTCATATAGACAGTCAGTGTCCAGGTCTGGATGGTGGGCCAAGTGGACGTTAGGCAAAAGGGCACAATGTCTGGAGATGCTGGAATTTATTTTATTGATTGTTTTGGGATGGAAATCTGTCCTCTGAGGTAAAGTGGACAGGATGATTTTTGAGTTAGGGAAAGTTTTTCTAGCTTTTTCCACGACAGCTCTGAGGGAGTCAGACACTCTGTCCTGTTGGCTCCGCAGGTCGTTGGTACCCTTGTGGATTATGATGTGACTGGGCCGGCCTAGCTGAGATTCTGTCAGGAGCTCCAAAGCTTGTCAGTGGTGGGACACCAGAATTGAACAGCTTTGTGTTGAGGGAAAAGTTTTTTTGTGTCGATGAATTTGCCATTTGAATCAATGAGGAGAGCTATTTCAGGTTCCTCTGTGCTGGTTGGTGCTGGTCTGCTGTGATACGAGGGCTGATGCTGTTGTGCTGGGACAGGGGAGCCTGACAGGGGGCGCTGTGATGGCTGTGAGCTGTCTGGGTCGGGTCTCTCTGCACAGAGGGGTGGGTGTTGACTCCCTGTGTTAGAAAACTCTGGGGTGGAGGGCAGTGTTTGAGCTCTGTGGGTGTGCTCTGGTTCTTTTCTGGCCAGGAGAAACACACACACACACACACATCCTCTCTCTCTCTCTCTCTCTCTCTCTCTCTCTCATACACACACACACACACACACACACACACACACACACACTCTCTCTCACACACACACACACA
>RJVU01057277.1:1159675-1176558 GCA_003731715.1 Anabarilius grahami
CCCATTCGCTGGGTTAAAACATCCCATTCGCTGGGTTAAAACACAACCCATTCGCTGGGTTAAAACACAACCCATTCGCTGGGTTAAAACACAACCCATTCGCTGGGTTAAAACACAACCCAATCGCTGGGTTAAAACATCCCATTCAATAGGTTTGTCCATTTTCAACCCAACTTGGGTTGTTTTTAACCCAGGATTTTTTTAGAGTGTAATAATATCAAAATAGTTATGGATTCGACTGTGCAAGACTGTCATTTTCTTGCATAACGAGTAAACCTGGTTCACATTACTTAACTGTTGAACTCTGCTATAAGAAGCTTTCCGACTGCAATCTGGATTAAGACTGTAACCAAGACACTGTCACTGAGTTTGAAGCAGATTAGACTGTGTTTGTGCTGCTTTTAACCACTGCTGAGGAGAAACTAAACGATGACGATGATTAACTTTCTCAGATTGCTTTTACAATAACAAGCAACTGTAATTTGCAGTTTAGTCTGTCAGAGTGCTATATTGCAATAATCAAAACCTGCATTGTGCAAAACCATCTGCAATCTCTGTGGACTGAATCATTTTAGTTAATCTGTTCATTCGCGTCTCTGTCTTAATAAAAAATATTTATTGCAAAGCTGCTGTTTGTCAGTATGTCCTTGGTTATATTTGGGATATTTCTAGTCTTGTTTTTTAGTGTACATTTATCAGTCATTTTCGGTGATGTGATTGTAAAAATAAATGATATAATCTAATAGTTATCATAAACAGCATATAATGCCAATAAGCCATGAAGCGGCTTTAATATAGCTGAAGTCAATCTGGCTTGTAGTGAAGGTAACTTGTTTGTAATGGCAGCCTGTAACCTTTAGTGTTCACTCTGAGCTTTTGTTCTCTCGCTCTATTTAAGTCACATTATTGCGTGTGTCGTATGAAACAACAATGAATCTCAACATGTGGAAGGACGGGGACTTCTCAGGTTTAAAAATAAGCTGACCGTTCTTCCGGCATGAGAACCTAAAGCAAAAAAACAAGCCTGATCGTCTTCATTCCATCATTTGACGAGTCGAGAGCTTGACATGTTAACATGTGCAACTCAAACTCTGTGTTTTCAACATTCCTCTAGTTTTAATGCACACTTATTCATATTTATGTAGAAAGAAGCAGCAGCTTGAGAATGAACAGAACAATGAAATGTGTATGCGTCATACGGCTTCCTGTTGACCAGGAGGTTCTTTAAGTGCAATATTGACAGATTTAACGAGAGATGACGGGCCTGTGTCCGCATCACTAGTTCATTAGACAGAAGAATGTCTGTGTGAATATGAGGAAGATGCTAGTGATGAAGATGAGCAGCTTCTGTGTTTGAATACATCCATAAACTGTCAAAGTGTAAAGAGAAATAATGATTGACGTGTGTGTCCATGTGCTTTTGTTTGTGTATTTGGAAATATTAAACAATATTAATATTTTAGAGAGAAAGTGTATATTTTTGGCACTGTACAGTTTTAATCAGTTTGACTATCTAAAAAATGCTGGGTTAAAAACAGCGATTGGGTTGTTTTGACCTGCTGGGTAGTTTTATTTAACTCAAGTATTGTTGAACAATTTTATTGCTTATTAATAAATGTTCACCTTTTGATTATTATTGTTTCCTCTAGTAATTATGTGTCTGATTTTTAATTTCCAACATATTTTGGGCTCATTTTAAGCCAGACATATAGTCATTTTTAAACAATAGTTGAGTTAAATAAAACTACCCAGCATGTTGGGTCAAACATTTAACCCAATCACTGGGTTTGTCCATATTTAACCCAACTTGGGTTGTTTTTAACCCAGCATTTTTTTAAAGTGTAGTTTTAAATGGTCCTGCAGTGACAAATACATTTTTAAAATGGAAAAAATTGCATGTGATCTCAGTTTGTTTCAGCTCATAAATAAATACTGCATGAAAAGTGATTATAAAATAATTAGAAATACAGTTTTAGAGTGTAAATCAGAGAGTTTACCTGCAGAAAGTTTCATTTAGGAAGTTCTGTGTGTTTATGACCCAGTTTGGCTAATTTTATGATTTGCTGCCTAAATAAATATATTCTGAGAATGTTTTTCTAACATGCCATTAAGTTATGAAACATTATTTTCTTGGTTATGCAAACATTAAGGGAACATTCCATTTCATCATCTTCAAACATTATGGGAACGTTACTTTTTAATGTTCTCTGAATGTTCTAAAACAAGTAGTAACATTTAAAAATGTTAGATGAATGTCTAATTTAAAAAAGTTTCATGAATGATGTATAAATATTAATGTTTTTGAGAACATTTTTAAAGACCAGATAACTTTGAATGAACGTTCTATTAATGTTACTGGAAGAACGTTTGTTCATAACGTTGAGAGAACCTTACCAGAACGTGCTGAGAAAGAGTAGTTTTCTCAGCTGTTCACCGTGCTTAAATTCTGCATTTTTCCTCCCAAAATATAATGCTGTTAAAGGATTAGTTCACTTCAGAATTAAAAATTCCTGATAATTCACTCACCCCCATGTCATCCGAGATGTTCATGTCTTTCTTTCTTCAGTCGAAAAGAAATGAAGGTTTTTGAGGAAAACATTCCAGGATTTTCTCCATATAGTGGACTTCAATGGAGCCCAAACGGTTGAAGGTCAAAATTACAGTTTCAGTGCAGCTTCAAAGAGCTCTACATGATCCCAGACGAGGAATAAGAGTCTTATCTAGAGAAACCATCGGACATTTTCTAAAAAAAATAAACATTATAGACTTTTTAACCACAAATGCTCGTCTTGCACTGCTCTGTGATGCTCCACGCATGACGTAATCATGTTGGAAAGGTCACGCGTGACGTAGACGGAAGTACTGATCCAGTGTTTAAAAAGCGAACATTCAAAGATTAAGTCAAACGGCCTTTACAAAAAAAAGTAAAACAACGATGATGGACGATTTTGAAGTTGGAGGAGAAAATAAGTTTTTCGCCCTACTGTGGTACTTCCGCATACATCACGCGTGACCTTTCCAACATGATTACGTCATGCGTGGAGCATCACAGAGCAGTGCAAGACGAGCATTTGTGGTTAAAAAGTATATAAATGTTTATTTTTTTAGAAAATGTCCGATGGTTTCTCTAGATAAGACTCTTATTCCTCGTCTGGGATCATGTAGAGCTCTTTGAAGCTGCACTGAAACTGACATTTGAACCCCAGTGAAGTCCACTATATGGAGAAAAATCCTGGAATGTTTTCCTCAAAAACCTGCTTAAACGAGAGTGATGAAGAACTGGTTTAATCTGACAGCAGATCTTCACCTGTAACCTGCGTGTTTGAGAGTTTGACCCTGTTGTGCACATCGAGGCTCTTAAAGCTGCTTGATCTTTATTATTGTGGCTTTCGCTCTGACGGGTCACATGTAGGTTAGAGGTTGAAGATTATTTCCCTCACATCTATGATCTATCCACTATGTTAATGGTTTTGTTTATATGTGAAATTATGAATGGCATGTGGTGTGTGTGAAGGAGCATTGGGTGTGTCCCAGATGGGCAGGTTTAGGTGTTAATGATGTGGTATTGCTGGTTCTTTCACTCCGGCACACACACATACATACACACACATGTACACACACATACAAATACTGCAGCAGCAGAGATAAAGGATACAGTAGTGAGCAGCTGATGAATAGACAAGTCCTTGTGCATCTTCTGATTGAAAGCGGAACATTTTTACACTCAGAACTGAAGAATTGGATCATTAAAAAGAGCAGATCTATTGGAGAATGAAAGAAAGAGATGTGACGGCCAAATGTGTGTCAGAGGAATAATGTAAATATATTTAAACGTTATTATTCATCATTGATTCGGCAGCAGGACTGTAAGTGAGAATGTATTATATGGACATAAAGCCCAGAGAGGAGAATGTGGTGCGTTTGGTTCGATCTAAACCCGTCCAGGGCGGAAAAATGTGTCGACCGAGACTTTTCCTTCTCTACCTGCGTGAGCAACACTCCACCAGACAAACTCAAACTCACCCCATAACCAGGTACAATCTTTACTGAACTGAGTCTGAGAACTGAAGCATAAATAGTGATGAATGCCAAAATATTAAATGTTCAAATTGTTGGGTAAAATTCAATGATTTGAACATGGAGCTGCTTTGAGATCCCCATATCTATGGGACTGAACTATATAGGGTCTTGAAAATGAAGATTTCAAAAGAAAAGTTTATTAAGAATGAGAATCTAGAAGGATATTAAGATATCTTGAATACTTTTAGAGTTACAGGCATGCAAACTTTGGAAAAGGAACATTTATGGCACTCAGACCGGAATGTTCTACGCAATTGAGTTGATAGAAAAACACGAGATATATTTCTAGTTTCAACATTATTTGTTTTTCAGATATTCCTCTTTAAAATAAAAGAAGTATCAGCTGTATGCAAAGTGACCCACATTTAGTTTTTGTACAATTGACCAATTTTTACTCATGGAGCCGCATTAAGATCTCCATATCTCTGGGATTGAATCATCGAGAGCCTTTAAAATGAAGATACCAAAAGGAAAGTTTGTTAAGAACCAGAATCTAAAAGGATATTAAAATATCTTTAATACTTTTTGAGTTACAGGCATGCAAACTTGAAGCAAAAAACACAAGAAGTGCTTTTTCCCCATTTTTGAGCGGTCACCGTTGGCATATAATGAAACACAGATTGATAAAGTCAACAGATTTTACTAATAGATCTACCAATCTCTGTGTGAAAATAAAATAATGATGCTGCCATCTTTATAAAGTCATTTTTACACCCCTATAATTTGGCTCCAAATCACAGGTGAAAATTGTCATTTTCATCCTCCTCTACAAAACAGTTGATTACTCAGTAAATATACATCTGTGACATTTAATATTTTGGCTTTCATCACTATTTATGTTTGTATTTCTACAGAAAAAAATTAAAAACAAAAAAATTTGAGCCGGGGAAGCTTCCAAAATGTGGTTGATTTGATCCTATTACAATGTAAATCAGCTGTTTTCTATGTGAATATATAGTAAAGTGTAATTTATTCCTGTGATCAAAGCTGAATTTTCAGCATCATTACTCCAGCCTTCAGTGTCACATGATCCTTCAGAAATCATTCTGATATGATTATTTGCTGCTCAACAAACATTTAGGATTATTATCAATGTTGAAAACAGTTCATATTTTTGTGTAAACTGTGAGTTTGGGGTCATTTTTAAAAAAATAAATAAGAAATTAACACTTCTATTCATCAAGGATGCATTCAATTGATCAAAAGTGACAGTTAAGACATTTATAATGTTACAAAAGATTCTATTTCAAATAAATGCTGTTCTTTTGAACTTTAAGAATTCTGAAAAAGAAAATGTATCAGTTTCCACAACAAATATGAAACTGTTTCCAACATTGATAATAATCAGAAATGTTTCTTGAGCAGAAAATCATCATATTAGAATGATTTCTGCCATTAAAACATGCATCAGTCAGATCTTTTGCTTAAACTGATGTTGTGTATCTGTGTGAAATGACAACATGATGATGAAACGCTGCTGAAGTCGACTGACATGTTTAAATCTGAAGTGGTTTCAGCTTTGATTTAATCTGTGCAGCTAAATGAAACTGGTTTTACCAGCCGCACTTCACTAATGTCCACTCAGCCGTCATCAGAAACTCATTACACGGGGGTCAGTTATCTGTAGAAACTGAAGTAGTAGTGTGAGATCTTTGCATAGAACACGTTTCTCATTACTGTGTTATGAGCGCGGCTGCATCAGCCACACGTCACCTGAGATGAAATCTGTTTCTTTATCATCATCATCTTCCTCTTCCTGTGCGTTTCAGGGACTGCAGCCTCACCGCAATGAATGTTGAGTCCTGGGCGGACCCTCGGGACCCGCAGCCAGACTCACCTGACCTCCCGGCAGCGCAGCAGCCTGACAGGTTGTGCCTGGAGTCCTTCTGGAGTGAAGTGGAGACCATACGGAGCAGCAGCGACTCCGAGCCGGACAGCAGCAGACGAGATTCCCGGCAGTCTGAAGGTGAGACAGAGACACATCACGCTGTGAGATGATGCAGAGACATGCGCTGATGGATTGACACAAGTGTGTGTGTGTGTGTGTGTGTGTGTGTGTGTCAGACGGCGAGCAGGAGGAGCTCTGGCTGCAGGATGCTGGTTTATCTCCACTGGTAACAGGTGAAGAAGAGGACGTGGATAAAGCGGTGCTGTTGTCGACTCTCACTAAGACTCAAGCAGCAGCGGTTCAGAGACGCATCGACTCGTACACCTGCTCGCTGCGCAAGAGGAACAAAACCCCGCCGAGACACGTCAGAGACGTCTTCGCATCGCCCATCACGCAGGTAACAGCACACCTGTGTGTGTGTGTGTGTGAGCTGCAAAAAATGCTTTTCCTACTTAGTATTTTTGTCTCGTTTTCAGTCCAAATATCTAAAAATTCTTAAATCAAGATGCATTTAATAGACAAGTAACAAGGTGAATTTGAATAAGATTGTAGCGACAAGCAGTTTGTCTGTGATCGGACATGAGACACTTTTAACAATAAATAAAGCACATAAACAGTACTTATGATTATCATTTCCATACTTTGTGTTGATGTTCCAGCTGCGACGTCACAGAAAAATAGAAACCGTATCTAAAATAGAATCGTCACGTGTCGCCATCGTGGCTTGTTAGGACAAAAACTTTGATTAACATGGAAAAGATACATTTTATCGTGAATCGCGGCGTCGCGTGTAGTTAGGACACGGTGTAAAATGACAAGATATTATGTCTTGTTTTCTGAAAAATAAATAAATCAATAAAAGTTTGTTTAAAACAAGCAAAATTATCTGCCAATGGGGTAAGAAAAATAGTTTTTAATTCAAACTGAAAACAAGATTATTTTTCTTACCCCATTGGCAGATAATTTTGCTTGTTTTAAACAAAAACTTATTTTTATTTATACAGAAAACAAGACATAATATTTCATGTCATTTTACTTATCTGGTAAATGCATCTTGATTTAAGAATTTATAGATATTTGGACTGGAAACAAGACAAAAACGCTAATTAAAAAAGCATTTTTTGCAGTGTGTGTGTGTGTGTGTGTGTGTGCTTTTACTGATATTTGATTTTAGATCCAAAACACTTACAGGGTTAGTTATCCAAAGATGAAAATTCTGTCATTATTACTCACCCTCGTGTCATTTCAAACCTGTAAGACGTTTGTTCATCTTCAGAACACAAATGAAGATCTTTTTGATGAAATCTGAGAGGTTTCTGTCCCTCCATTGACAGTCTACGCAACTACCACTTTCAAGTCCTAGAAAGGTAGTAAAGACATCATTAAAGTAATCAATGTGACGTTTAACCTCAATTCTATGAAGCAAAGCGAGTGCTTAGTTTATGCAAAAAAACATAATTTACCACTTAATTTACAAAATATGAATCTCCACCGCATATTCACGAGAGCACCACGATGCATGCTTGCATCATATTTTGTAAATAAAGTGGTAAATAATGTTTTTTGTGCAAAAAAAGCACTTGCATGGCTTCATAAAATTGAGGTTAAACATCGAATTGAACATTGAATTTAAAATTTGATTATATTTGACTACCTTTCTGGGACTTGAAAGTGTACATTTCGTTGCTCCCAATGAAGGAGGACTTGAAAGCGCTCAGATTTCATAAAAAATATCTTAGTTTGTGTTCCGAAGATGAACGAAAGTCTTGAGGGTGATTAATGACAGAATTTTAATTTTTGTGTAAAACAAACCCTCAGCGTAACTCTTTCTGTAAAAAACTGTCTTGACCTTTGTAAAGGTGAGATCGAAAGACATCATGCTAAAAAGTATGTAGATGTCCCTGAGTTTATTTTTGTATTATGGCAGAAGGACAAAATCTGTGTTCAGAAACAGTCACTCGTGGCATTTGTAAAGAGCCGTGTGCTCGTGCTCCACAGCACACAATACACACTCACGTCATGTCAGATCATATCACTGGCACCTGAATAAAGGCTTGAATTCAGAGATAAGACATTGTGTGTGTGTGTGTGTGTGTGTTTGTGTGTAACTAATTGTTTTCTATTCAGTCAGCAGTTCCTGAGACACGCAACAGCGAATCTGACACACACAGAAACATGGACAGTGTGACAAAGACACAACGATCAGGTACACACTTACACACACACTCACTCACACACACACAGAGCATCATGATCTTAAAGGGCCGGTCTGTTCATAATTCAGTGTTATTTTCAGCTGCATATCTTCACCTGTCACGTCTATTAATATAAGAGCATATGTGTGTTTAATAACACTAAAATGCTTCAGATTCAGAGAGATGGACCGTAATCTGTCAGAGCTTTGATTATGTGAGCATGAATACAGCATGTGCCCTTTGAACACAAGATGCAATTTCCTGCCTTTTCACATGGAAATTATATTCAAATGGATCAGATACTGAACGCTTCCCGCTGTCAATAGAACAGCCATTAACAGCGTGTGTGTGTGTGTGTGTAGCTGTCAGTGGGCAGGAGACTCAAGGACTACAGATGGAGGAGATCTTTATCACAGACGTGGCGTATTGTGAACAAGCGGCCATCTTACTGAAACAAGCCAAACTACCACAGAACAACAGCAGCCAGTGCAGGAGAGATGATGGGACGCTGCCGGTGAGACTGTCTGTCTATTTGTCTGATTGTCTGTCTGTCTGCCTATCTGACTGCCTGTCTGTCTGTCTGTCTGTCTGTCTGACTGACTGACTGTCTGATTGTCTGTCTGTCTGTCTGCCTATCTGACTGTCTGTCTGTCTGTCTGTCTGTCTGACTGACTGACTGTCTGATTGTCTGTCTGTCTGTCTGTCTGACTGTCTGACTGTCTGTCTGACTGTCTTTCTGATTGTCTGTCTGTCTGTCTGTCTGTCTGTCTGACTGTCTTTCTGATTGTCTGTCTGTCTGTCTGATTGTCTGTCTGTCTGACTGACTGTCTTTCTGATTGTCTGTCTGTCTGTCTGTCTGACTGACTGTCTTTCTGATTGTCTGTCTGTCTGTCTGATTGTCTGTCTGTCTGACTGACTGTCTTTCTGATTGTCTGTCTGTCTGTCTGACTGACTGACTGTCTTTCTGATTGTCTGTCTGTCTGTCTGATTGTCTGTCTGTCTGACTGACTGTCTTTCTGACTGTCTGTTTCTCTGTCTGACTGTCCGATTGTCTGTCTGTCTGTCCGATTGTCTGTCTGTCTGTCTGTCTGACTGTCTTTCTGACTGTCTTAATGTCTGTCTGTCTGAATGTCTGTCTGTCTGATTGTCTGTCTGTCTGACTGACTGAATTTCTGTCTGTCTGTCTGTCTGTCTGTCTTTCTGACTGTCTGTCTGTCTGACTGACTGACTGTCTTTCTGATTGTCTGTCTGTCTGTCTGTCTGACTGACTGACTGTCTTTCTGATTGTCTGTCTGTCTGTCTGACTGTCTTTCTGATTGTCTGTCTGATTGTCTGTCTGTCTGTCTGTCTGTCTGACTGACTGTCTTTCTGATTGTCTGTCTGTCTGTCTGATTGTCTGTCTGTCTGACTGACTGTCTTTCTGATTGTCTGTCTGTCTGTCTGACTGTCTGTCCGTCTGTCTGTCTGACTGTCTGATTGTCTGTCTGTCTGACTGTCTGATTGTCTGTCTTTCTGATTGTCTGACTGTCTGTCTGTCTGACTGTCTATCTGTCTGTCTGTCTGACTGTCTTTCTGACTGTGAATGTCTGTCTTTCTGACTGTCTGATTGTCTGTCTGATTGTCTGTCTTTCTGACTGTCTGATTGTCTGTCTTTCTGATTGTCTGACTGACTGACTGACTGTCTGTCTGTCTGACTGACTGACTGTCTGTCTTTCTGATTGTCTGTCTTTCTGACTGTCTGATTGTCTGTCTTTCTGATTGTCTGTCTGACTGTCTGTCTGTCTGACTGTCTGATTGTCAGTCTGTCTGTCTGACTGACTGATTGTCTGTCTGTCTGTCTGTCTGATTGTCTGTCTGTCTGTCTGACTGTATACATCATAGTATCGCAGTCTTTTGCATAGAGATTGTATGCAAAGTATCAATTATTTCAGGGCCTGAATTTCGGTTTGCGAGTATAGTGCATTATTTTACCTTAAACTCCACACTTATGATGCATGAATTAATCATTTGAAATCTTTCTTTCACACTGTAATTTAACAAACAGCATGAGTAAATAAGTGCTACTTCATCCCCCTCTCTCTCAGACATGCACAGCATGTAAAGAAAGTGCTTTTTTGCATTATGTATCTTCCTAAAACAACAATATGAATATGATTCAACACATATTTACATTTCATAACTGAAAAGGAGCGTATAGGGTGTTAGTTTGTTCTTTGTAAAACTGTTTAAAACAATATGTGTTGTAAAAACAAATACATTGACGTGTGAAATGAACAGACTGAGAACTTTATCTTAATAGATAAAAACGTGTGACCAAAGTTTTCCTTTGGGGACATTTGCAGTTGGAAATATATTTTATTGTAACACTGAGACTATCGCAAATGTTTAAAATTGTAAAAATATAATATTATTGCTTAAATCATAATAAGCTTCCGGTGATTTCCACCTATGAGTATGGGCGTCTCACCTCCTCTCTCTCCCTCTCTCTCTCTCTCAGAGGGTCATCTGTCCGCAGTGCCGGTTAGGAGTGACGCAGGTGGTGGATCTTTCCCAGCAGGACATGAAGAAGGTCCGTCAGTTGGCGCTGATTGACATGACGGCGCTGTGTGACCTTCTGGAGCTCGAGGTCAAACGACACAAAACCTGCAAAAGGAAAATCCCAGGTGAGTGATTGAGTTTCCTGTCACCTGACCACATCCGTTCTGATCCGTGCCAGGAATAATAATCAGAATTCGTCTCCCGTTTGTCAGAGAGCTGTTTGTTTGGCGTTCCTCTCGCCTCATTGGTGGAGAGCGATCAGAAGATCAAACCCAGCACTCACATCCCGCTCTTCCTCCAAGCAGTACGTGATGACATCATTTGAATGATGCGCATGTTTAGTCATGTGACACATACTGTACTCATAGATGTCGATGTTTATATGTGCTAAAGATAAATGTTACGAGACTTTGAAGTATTTTCTACATGATTGTGTTCTTGTTTTCAGCTTCTGTCTTTTCTGGAGAAGAACGGTCTCGATTCTGAGGGGATTCTGCGGGTTCCAGGGTCTCAGGCCAGAATCAAAGTAACATAAAACATATTATAATAAACAAATAAGTTTATTGAAGTACTTGTTCTGTCGCGTGAAGGCTGACGGCGGTCGTGTTCCTCGCAGGTTCTGCAGCAGAAGTTGGAGAACTCGTTTTACGGCGGTTCGTTCAACTGGGACGAGGTCAGTCCGAACGACGCCGCCGCTCTGCTCAAGAAGTTCATCCGTGAACTCCCGGCGCCGCTGCTGACCGCCGAACACCTCAACACCTTCAGCGCTGTCAGAGGTGCGCGAGGGTCTCCCTCAGGTCCTGTATGTTGTATAGTGTTTCTTATCGACTGAAGAATCATTTTTTTTATTGTTTTGAACAGATATAGCAGATCTGAAGCAGAAGCTGCACATGTTGAATCTTCTTGTGTTGCTGCTGCCAGAACCCAACAGAAACACACTGAAGGTACAAAACACACACACACACATCCCACACTCTCTCTCTCTCTCTCTCTCTCATAAACACACTCAAACACTCACTTAAACACACACACACACATACAAACACATTTACGTTTGTTTTTGTGAATTGTGGGGTCATTCCATAGGCGTAATGGTTTTTATACTGTACAAACTGTATTTTCTCTCCCCCTACACTACCCCTACCCCTAAACCTAACCATCACAGGAAACTGTGCACACTTTTACTTTCTCACAAAAACTCATTCTGTGTGATTTATAAGCCTTTTGAAAAGTGGAGACATGGATAATGTCCTCATAAGTCACCCTCTCCTTGTAATACCCATGTCATTATACACATTTGTGTCCTGATATTTCACAAAAACATGCCCACACAATCTTACACACACACACACATCCCACACACTCTCTCTCTCTCTCTCTCTTAAACACACTCGAACACTCACTTAAACACACACATACAAACACACACAATCTCACACAGGTTTGTTTTGCTATCTTAGTGGGGACTCTCCATAGGCGTAATGGTTTTTATACTGTACAAACTGTATTTTCTATCCCCCTACACTACCCCTATCCCTAAACCTAACCATCACAGGAAACATTCTGCATTTTTACATTTTCAAAAAAACATCATTTAGTATGTTTATTAATCCATTTCCCTCGTGGGGACCGCTGGCTGGTGATGTAGGTGATCTCAGGTTTTTATTACATCGTGGGGACATTTGGTCCATGTAATATAAACAAGAACACACACACACACACACACACACACATACACACACTCTCTCTCTCTCTCTCTCACATAAACACACTCACTCACACACACACATTCAATCACACACACACACTCAATCACACACACACACTCACTAAAACTCACACACTCTCACATAAACATACTCAAATACTCAAACTCACACACACACACACACAGAGATAAACACACACTCAAACACACTCACAAACAAAAAACACACACGCACACACTCTCTCACGTAAACACACAAACGCACACACACACACATGTAAACACACACACACTCAATCACACACACACACTCACTAAAACTCACACACTCTCACATAAACATACTCAAACACACACTCACACATACACACACACACACAATCCCACACGCACACACACACAATCCTATGCACACACACACTCACTCTCTCACGTAAACACACAAACGCACACACACACACTCACGTAAACACACACTCACGTAAACACACACACACTCTCACTAAAACTCACACACTCTCACATAAACATACTCAAACACACACTCACACATACACACACACACACAATCCCACACGCACACACAAACAATCCTACGCACACACACACACACACACACTCACGTAAACACACACTCACTCACTCAAGCACACACACACTCTCACTAAAACTCATACACTCTCACATAAACATACTCAAACACACACTCACACACACACACACACACACAATCCCACACGCACACACAAACAANCTCACACATACACACACACACACATACACACACACACAATCCCACACGCACACACAAACAATCCTACGCACACACACACACACTCTCTCACGTAAACACACAAACGCACACACACACACACTCACGTAAACACACACACACTCACTCAATCACACACACACTCTCACTAAAACTCACACACTCTCACATAAACATACTCAAACACACACTCACACATACACACACACACACAATCCCACACACACACAAACAATCCTACGCACACACACACACACACACTCTCTCACGTAAACACACACAAACACACACTTAAACACACACACACACACTCTCTCACATAAACACACTCACTCACACACACACACACTCACGTAAACATACTCAAACACACACTCACTCAAATACTCACACACATACATATACACACACACTCTCACACACACACACATAAACACTCACACAAACACACAATAACTCAAACACACATATACTCTCTCTCATGTAAATACACTCTCATACACACACAGTTAAACATACACACACTCCCACTAACACACTCACAGTCACTCACACACACACACACACACACTCACGTAAACATACTCAAACACACACTCACTCAAATACTCACACACATACATATACACACACACTCTCACACACACACACTCAGACACACACATAAACACTCACACAAACACACAATAACTCAAACACACATATACTCTCTCTCATGTAAATACACTCTCATACACACACAGTTAAACATACACACACTCCCACTAACACACTCACACTCTCTCACACACACACACACACACACGCCTGCCAACATTGCTGTGTCATTGGCGTGACACATTTCATTGCATAAGAGAAATTCATTAACACACTCAACATTTGCTGTGTGTGTGTGTGTGTGTGTGTGTGTGTGTGTGTCTGAAGGTCTTTCCACACAGCAGATTCACTCAAGCGTAACGCAGCTCACAGTCGGCCGTTTATATAACTGTGTCTCTTTGTGTTGAGCTCCTGCTGTTGATGAATGTTAAAAGTCACATGAAACGCTCTTCACAACCCAATTTACTTCAAGGGTTAGTTCAGCCAGAAATGATCATTCTGTCATCATTTACTCGCCCTCATGTCACTCAAACCCACGTGACTCTCTTTCTCTCTTGGAACCAAACAACATTGACTTTCATTATATAGACACAAAAACACTGAGGCATTTCTCATAATATCTATTTTTGTTCTCTCACGTAAAGCAATATTGACTACCGTTCAAAAGTTTGGGTTTTTTTGCAAGAAATTATTACTTTTATTCATCAAGGACACATTAAATTGATCAAAAGTGACAGTAAAGACATTTATAATGTGAAATATGAAACTATTTTCAACATTGATAATAATAATGAATGTTTCTTGAGCAGCAAATCATCATATTAGAATGATTTCTGAAGGATCATGTGACACTGAAGACTGGAGTAATGATGCTGAAAATTCAGCTTTGATCACAGGAATAAATTACACTTTATTATATATTCACATAGAAAACAGATCATTTACATTGTAATAATATTTCACAATTTTTAATGTATTTTTAATTAAATAAATTCAGCATTATCACAAGAATAAATTATATTTTACTATATATTCACATAGAAAACAGCTGTTTTAAATTGTAATATTATTTAGTGATTTTTACAGTAATAAATAAATTAATAATTTATTACTGAAATATATGTAATAATATTTCACAATTTGTAATGTATTTTTAATTAAATAAATTCAGCTTTATTACAGGAATAAATTATATTTTACTATATATTCACATAAAAAACAGCTGTTTTAAATTGTAATAATATTTCACAATTTTTAATGTATTTTTAATTAAATAAATTCAGCTTTATCACAAGAATAAATTATATTTTACTATATATTCACATAAAAACAGCTGTTTTAAATTGTAATATTATTTAGTGATTTTTACAGTATTTGTAATAAAATAAATTCAGCTTTGATCAGAGGAATAAATTATAATTTACTATATATTCACATAGAAAACAGCTGTTTTACATTGTAAAAATATTTAATAATTTTTTACTGTATTTTTGATCAAATAAATTCAGCTTTGATGAGCAGAAGAGACTCTTTTAAAAACATTAAAAAGTCTTACACACCCCAAACTTTTAAACAGTACTGTATACTATACAGCAAATCTAATTGATGCAAAATATAACTATATTATCGTCCAGCTCTAATCTGATTTGTTTTTGAGAAAAACAGTGTCTTGAAGAGCGATTATATGTGTGTCCAGGCGCTGCTGGAGTTTCTCAGTAAGGTGGTCTCCTGTGAGCGGCGCAACCGCATGAACCTGTGGGCCGTCTCCACCATCATGGCTCCGAACCTCTTCCTGCATAAGGCCGTGCCCAGTAAACTAGCGGTGGACGGTCCAGAGAAGGGTCAGGCCGAGCGGGCGACCGACATCATGAGACTCCTCATCCGCTACCAGGACCTGCTGTGGACGGTAAAGAGCTCTTTCCATCTCATCTGCTGTCATTAGATGTTTCCATCCACTTATTTTTATGCACATTTTGGCACTTTTAATAAAACATTATGCTGCATTTACTCTGCTCTGACCAGCAGGGGTCACTAGCGTTTGAATGCAATACATAGACATTCATTTTTTATGTCAAGCATGTTGTTTGTGCACTTAATGTAATAAACATCATACAATAGTGAAATAAGTTATAATTAGTCAAAACATCATGATAACAACTTTTGATCAGGCATTACCGCCTGGGGACTTGATTTCTCATGACGGTGCAATAAAAAAAGTCACATGACTTTGCTTCGACAGATCATGTGACCAGAAAAATGTCTCAAATATCAAAAATTCTCTTGAAAAAGAAGCGACTTATATCAGATTTTTATTACTAATATTTCTCGGCAATTTCCCAGGAAGTGATGTTTGTCATCTTAAATGCATGGGATGGAAACGCTGCTTTATTTGCAAATGTTTCCAAATTGTGTGCACTAGTTAAACTCTCAACTCTGCATGTGTGTTTGATTGGTGAGCGTTTGATCTGCTCTTCTGTAGGTTCCTAATTTCCTGTTGAGTCAGGTGAGGAAGCTGAACGAGAACAGCAGCCGTCGGTACCAGTTCTACGACAAACGCATCAAGCACCTGCTCAGGAAGATCCAGACGGACAGCAGGGACAAACCTGACAAGAACTCTGGAGAGGTGAGAGAGAGACGAGGAGCAGCAGTGCTTTAATGAATAAATGTAGATGGAATAAGAGAGACGCACGAGAGCGACAGATCGTGAGTGTGAGAGGATGAGGAGATGATGGGATGATCCCTTTAGAGGCTTTAGGCTCAGGAACAGACGCTTACAGGACCTGACAGAACACACGAAATGCGTAAAAGCTCGTACTCGACTGGAGATCGTAATGTGAGCTGTCAAACATTTCGTCATTGTCGATTATGACTTGAATCACACATGAAGTAAACCTGTCCAGATCCATTTTAAAATCATATAGAATAATTCTATTTTGCATAAAGGAAATGAAGCCTATTTTACATTCATTGTAACAGCTGTCAAATTGTTTCATTCTCATAAAAATAAGCTTAATTTTCTTGATTTAAAATATATTATAAAATATTTATTCATAATATATAATATTACATTCAATTATATATAATAGTAATATGTTCAAATATCTA
>RJVU01057277.1:1176669-1187254 GCA_003731715.1 Anabarilius grahami
TGTGTGTGTGTGTGTGTGTGTGTGTGTGTGTGTGTTCAGCAGTGTCGTACTGTAAAGATCCAGCTGGGTGACGTGAGTTTCTCGATGGAGTTTCGTCTCACCATTAACTCTCGCGCCTCAGACCTGATGTCACAGTTTTATAAAGAACTGCACGCTTCTGATAACGGCAGAGGTCTCCTGAAACGGTATGAACACACACACTCACGCACACACACACTCACGCACACTCACACACTCACGCACACACACACTCACGCACACTCACACACTCACGCACACACAAACACACTCACACATGTTTGTTTTTGTGAATTGTGGGGTCATTCCATAGGCGTAATGGTTTTTATACTGTACAAACTGTATTTTCTCTCCCCCTACACTACCCCTACCCCTAAACCTAACCATCACAGGAAACTGTGCACACTTTTACTTTCTCACAAAAACTCATTCTGTGTGATTTATAAGCCTTTTGAAAAGTGTGGACATGGAGTAATGTCCTCATAAGTCACCTCTCCTTGTAATACCTGTCATACCCATGTCATTATACACATTTGTGTCCTGATATTTCACAAAAACATGCCCACACACACACACACACACTCACACACACTCACGCTTACACACTCACGCACACTTAAACACACACTCATGCACACACACACACTCACGAACACTCACACACTTACACACTCACACACACACACATGCACACACTCACACACAATCACACTCACGCACACTCACACACACACACACTCACACTTAATCACACGCACACACAAACACACTCGCGCGCACACTCACGCACACACACATGCACACACTCACTCACACACTTACTCACACGCACACACAAACACACTCACACACACACACTCACTCACACAAACACGTACACACTCACGCACACACATACACACTGATACACACACTCACGCACACACATATACACTGATACACACACTCACGCACACACATGCACACTGATACACACACTCACGCACACACATATACACTGATACACACACTCACGCACACACATGCACACTGATACACACACACTCACTCACTCACTCGCAAACTCACTCACACACAAACAAACACGTACACACTCACGCACACACATATACACTGATACACACACTCACGCACACACATATACACTGATACACACACTCACGCACACACATGCACACTCACACTCACTTACTCGCAAACTCACTCACACACAAACACGTACACACTCACGCACACACATGCACACTCACACACACTCTTGCACGCGCACACCTACTCACATGCACACACGAACACACACACAGATTTGTTTTTGTGAATTGTGGGGTCATTCCATAGGCGTAATGGTTTTTATACTGTACAAACTGTATTTTCTCTCCCCCTACACTACCCCTACCCCTAAACCTAACCATCACAGGAAACTGTGCACACTTTTACTTTCTCACAAAAACTCATTCTGTGTGATTTATAAGCCTTTTGAAAAGTGGAGACATGGAGTAATGTCCTCATAAATCACCCTCTCCTTGTCATACCCATGTCATTATACACATTTGTGTCCTGATATGTCACAAAAACACTCACACACACACTCTCTCACATGCACACACACACAAAATAAAATACTTTGGTACAATTAATTTTTTTAATCTTTCCCTCACACAGAAATGGTTCAACAACCTACCCAGACTGTGCCATCTATGAAGTTGGTGGAAACATCGGTAAGTTTATATTTTTGTTTTTTGCCAAAATGTATCAATAAACAACAAATGTGACAAAACAAGATGTTTTCCAAACCCAAAACATCTCAAATGCATATATGAGAATATCGTGGTGGTCGTTTGCATAAGGAGAAATTCCCGCTCTTTATTTGGGTTTTTTAGTTTCATATGACGACTATCAACAAGAAAACAATACTATAATATTAATATTATATGTGTCAACTCTCTGGGTTTGTTTGTTATATATAAATTCTTGTTTCTGTTTCACAGTTTCCAGGTTGATTTAGCTGCATTTAAATAATACTTTTTGTCAATACTATATATTTTAAGCTATACATGTATATTTGCTGAATCTTGTTTTATGGCTCAGGTGAACATCGTTTGGATCCAGAGACTCATTTGTTTGACTTGTACAACAACAACCCCAGCGGTGAATGGATCATCAAACTGAGATCGGCCAGCAGAGGGCAGTAGAGACACACCAGCAGACAAACACCCTCCTTTAGATAGAAACCAGGAGACCTTTGACCCTTGAGGGGAACTAGAGCATCTGTGAACGAATGAAAGCGCTGGTGTTTCTCAGGTATGATGATGAGGTTTGAACACTGCCTCACGAGAAGCTTTGAGATCGTCCTCTGACGCCGGTGCCGCTAATGATGTCGTGAAACTGGACTTCTGCGTTTTATTTGGACACTTTTGTTGTTGTGATGTCATGGTTTGATGCTGAACGACCGCTTGAGATTTGATGCAGTTATTGCGTCCATGTTTGGGATTATTTATTAAGCTCCAGCGTACAGCTGTGTTTGTAGATGTGATGAATGAATGTGCTGTACAGATCAGTATTAAACACACGAAGGTTCCTCGGAGCTCTTCTGGCTACAGGACAGCCTCTGGACGCAAAGCTCTGGTTTTCTCTTTTGTCAGCTTTACATTTTATTGATCTGAATTATTACCTTCAGCACTTCATTTAAATATGTTATTGTACTGTATTGAAGCACCTTCCAAACTTTTCGAGATCTCTTTATCTCTCTGTATTACCTTTGACTCAAACCTGATGTTTATATGGAAGCTTGAGAAAAAAAAAAAGTTAATTGCAACTTTTTATCTGACTTTAATTCTGACTATTTCTCACAACTTTGAGTTTATGTCTTGCAGTTTATAACCTGCAGTTGCAAAAAAGTCAAAATGTGATTTATAAACGCGCAGTTGCGAGAAGAAAGTCAGAATTGTGAGTTTAAATCACAATTCTGACTTTTTTCTTTTAATTGTGAATTTATAAATCACAATTCTGACTTTTTTCTCGCAACTGCGAGAATTTCAATTTATAATTGCAGGAATAAAGTCAGATTTATGATTTATAAACTAACAGTTACGAGAAAAAGTCAGAATTGAGATTTATAAATTCGCAATTAAAAGAAAAAAGTCAGAATTGCGATTAATAAATTTGCAATTATAAGAAAAAAATCAGAATTGCAATTTATAAACTACCAGTTATGACAAAAAGTCAGAATTATTTATATTATTTATAAACTCGCAATTGTAATAAAGTCAAAATTGAGATTTATAAATTCGCAATTACAAGAAAAAAGTCAGAATTGTAAATTATAAACTCGAAGTTGCGAAAAAAGTCAGAATTGCGATTTATAAACTCGTAATTGTGAGAAAAAGTCAGAATTGCATTTTATAAATTCGCAATTACGAGAAAAAAGTCAGAATTGTAAATTATAAACTCGAAGTTGCGAAAAAAGTCAGAATTGCGATTTATAAACTCGTAATTGCGAGAAAAAGTCAGAATTGCGATTTATAAACTCGTAATTGCGAAAAAAAAAGTCAGAATTGCGATTTATAAACTCGTAATTGCCAGAAAGTCAGAATTGCGATTTATAAACTCGTAATTGCGAGAAAAAGTCAGAATTGCGAGTTATAAACTCGTAATTGCGAGAAAGTCAGAATTGCGATTTATAAACACGCAGTTGCGAGAAAGTCAGAATTGCGATTTATAAACTCGTAATTGCGAGAAAAAGTCAGAATTGCGATTTATAAACTCGTAATTGCGAGAAAAAGTCAGAATTGCGATTTATAAATTCGTAATTACAAGAAACATTCAGACAGTGTTGTGCATTATGCCATTTGTCATTGCAGCAGCTCATATCGTCCTGTCAGTGTTAGTCAGATCAAGCTGTGTAATAGTGAATAACATCCATCACACACTGTCGTCCTGCTCGACAAACATTCACATTTTTATCATCATCTTTGAGAACATTATGTTTTAGAGTCGTTATGTTCATCTGACGCACTGTCATAATGAAGATGATCTGAAACTCAAATTAAAGCCACATGGCGTCTCTCTGCGCACTTGATGATGAGCACTTGAGAAATATTACTAGTCCAACGATGAAATATATTGTTCTAAACAAACTAGAGTTTTGCATTTTCTAAAGATGCAAACCTCCAGACAGGAAGAAACGACCTGGCAACCGCATAGCAACATGAATGTATTGCGTTTCCCAGAATCGTAAGCTCAAGTAGATTGGTGCCATCGAGGCTTACGATGCTTTTGGGAAATGCTGCTCTGAGTGTTTTTAGCACGTTGCTATTGGGTTGCTAGGGTGTTGTGGGTGGTTGCTAGGGTGTTGCTATGCTATGTGAAATTATTTATATATGTTTCAGTTTCCTCCAATGTGTCTGTGGGAGTTTTTCACGGTGAAAATGGTGCGTCAGATCACTTAGTAAAGTAACAGCACACTCTCCTCAACAAACAGGGAATGTTCTCAGAACGTTCTGGCAAGGTTCTCTCAAAGTTATGAGCAAATGTTCTTCCAGTAACGTTAATAGAACGTTCGTTCAAAGTCATCTGGTCTTTAATAATGTTCTCAAAACGTTAGCAAAAAAACAAAAACAACAAAGTTATTTATACATCGTTCATGGAGTGTTTTTTCTGAAATGTTTTAGTTTGACGTTCATCTAACGTTTTTTAAATGTTACAGCTTTCGTTGAGAGAACGTTCAAAAGTAACATGTTTGAAGAACAATCAAATGGAATGTTTGCATTTTTAAAAATATGAATGTTTTGAACATTCAGAAATAATGTTTTCATAACCTAATGTGAACATTAGCAGGGACAAAGACTCATAAAAAGTGAGTTATGACTTAGAATGTCATAATAATTATGACTGTTGTAATTTCTACTTTTTATCTCATAATTTCGACTTTTTAATCTCATAATTATGACTGTCAATTTTCACTTTATCATAATTTTGACTTTCTTATATGTATGAATTTATCTCATACTTTCTCATAATTATGTTTGTAAATTTTGACTTTTTCTCATGATTAAGAATTTTTAATCTCATAATTTTAATTTATCTAATAATTTTGATTTTTTAATCTCAAAATTGACTTTTTTTTTATCTCATAATTATGACTGTTTATTTTCACTCTGTCATAATTTTGACTTTATATCATAATTATGACTCATAATTTCTAGTTTTCACCTCAAAATTTCATCTTTTTAATCTCATAATTATGACTTTGTGTCAATTTTGACTGTCATAATTTTGACATTTTATCTCAATTTCGACTTTTTAATCTCATAATTATGACTGTCAATTTTCACGTTTTTATCATAATTTTGACTTTATATGTATGAATTTATCTCAATTTCTCATAATTATGATGGTCAATTTTGACTGTCATAATTTTGACTTTTTTTCAAATGATTATGAATTTTTAATCTCAATTTTGACTAATAATTTTTTCCTTTTTAATCTCAAAATTGTCTTATTTCATAATTTAAATTTTTTTAATCTCATAATTATGACTGTCAATTTTGACTCTTATAATTTAGATTTTTTAATCTCATAATTATGACTTTGTGTCAATTTTCACTGTCATAATTTTGAAATATAATGTTCACATAGCCACATTTTTAAAACATTAAATAAAATAAAAAAGCTGGATGTTTTGAACGTTGAGAGAACATTCAGAAGTAATGTTTTCGTAACCTAATGGGAACATTAGCAGAACGTTCTCAGACGATATTTGTGTGAGGCAGGTCAACACGAAGCACGCTGTGTCGTATGTCACAGTTGGTTGGTCAGGGACAAAGACTGAAGAAGGATGTTCTGTCAGCAGTAATAATCAGATGTAGGTCAGCGCTGAAGCCCGCGGAGCCGCGCCGACACTGACGCCCGCGGCCAACACATGGACCACTTCCCATGAGCACACAAACACTCACACACAGAATACATGTGCAAACATTACAAACAGTCACATACGTCATGAGCTCTCGCTGTTTGTTTGTCAGTCACATGAACACTATTTTATCATTCTCTGAACGGACGGTGTTTGTATAATCAGTATTTCTCTGTTGTATCACTGCGCTGCTGAAAGTGCCGTTGTTCACAGTATCTCTGTCTTGATTTTCAGCACAACATTCTTAAATCAGGAATTTTGTACTGAAAACAAGACAAAGACGCTGAGGAAGAACATCAGTTTTGCAGCTGTTCTCATGTGAAGGATTTTGAATATAATGCTTGTATTTGTGACTGCGGTAAACTTTTGTAAACAGATTTGTATTCATGATGTAATAAACTGACTTTGAATGTGTTTGAGTTCTGCTGTGTGTGTGTGTGTGTGTGTGTGTGTGTGGTGGATTGACGGCCGTCCTGTGTCCATTATCTCTGTCAAATGTGCTGTGAAATGACCAGAGCAGCACATCAACACTATCAGTGCCGGGCAGCGGTGTATTGATCAGCCGTATCTCTCGCTCATCTGCTGCGCTCTGATCAGATCATTTCTCACATGCAGTTTCAGGGACGAGTGTGTTTATTTGTTCATTACTGATAAACACCACATGCATTTCAGATCTATAGATCCCATTTACGCCACATTAAAAAAAAAATCACGCTTTTCTAAATCATAATTGTGACAAATTAAATTTTGACATCAAAAGTAAAAATGTTGGCTTTTTGGCCCGGTTTCACAGACAGGGTTTAGCCTAAGCCTGGATTAGGCCTTAGTTCAATTAGGGCATTTAAGTAGCTTTTATAAACGTTCATTAGAAAAAAACATTACTGGTGTGCATCTTGAGACAAAACAATGACACTGACATATTTTAAGATATATCAGTGCAAGTTACTTTGAGGTAAAACAGCTCAAACATGCATTTTAGTCTAAGACTAGCTTAAGCCTTGTCTGTGAAACCAGGGGTGTATGTCATAATTTCATCTTTTTAAGTCATAATTTTGAGTTTAATTTATGACAGAATTTTGAATTTGTATCATAATTATGACTGTCATAATTTCTACTTTTTACCTCAGAATTTAGATTTTTTTAATCTCATAATTATGACTGTCAATTTTAAATTTGTCATAATTTTGACTTTTTATCTCATAATTGACTTTTTAATCTCATAATTATGACGTGATATGTCAATTTTTACCTTTTATCTCATAATTATGAGTCATAATTTTGACTTTTTATCTCATAATTGACTTTAATCTCATAATTATGACTTTTCATAATTTCGACTTTTATCTTAATTATGAGTCAATTTACTTCGTCATAATTGACTTTTTATCTCATAATTGACTTTTTATCTCATAAGTATGACTTAATGTCATAATTTCGACTTAATTCTTATAATTGACATTTCATAATTGACTTTTTATCTCAATTATGACTGTCAATTTACTTCGTCATAATTTTGACTTTTTATCTCATAATTTACTTTTTAATCTCATAATGACTTAGTCATAATTTTGACTACTATCTCATAATTATGACCTAATATTTCATAATTTAAATTTTTTAATCTCAATTTAGATTTTTTAAATCTCGTATTATAACTTAATATTTCATTATTTGTACTTTTTGACAATTTTGACTTTTTATCTCATAATCATGGCTTGGTATGTCATAATTTCACCTTTTATGTCATAATTTTGACTTTTTATTCTTATAACGATGACTTTGAATAACATAATTTTGACTTATCTTGTCAATTTCGACTTTTTCCTCATAATTATGACATAAAAAGTAAAAATTATGACATACAAAGTCAAAACTGATCTAAATTCATATGTATGAGTTAGTATGTCATAATTTCTACTTTTCATATCATAATTTTGACTTTTTATTTCATAATTCAAATTGACCAAACATGATTGTGGTGGAAATGTGCTTCCATGTGGCGTGTTCCTGTCTCGATAAAGAGGTACAGCAGGTACATGAGCAGATCACATGACTGTGAGAGAGAATTAAAAACACAAAGATCCTGTCAGAAACGCTGCTAGTGAAAGATGGCGCTCCATTATGAGGGAATGATGTGTGTGTGTAATGGAGTGTGTCTCGCCGCAGCTGATGGACGGATGAGGAGGGACGAGCGATGGGAGGCAGCGAGACATGAACGGATGAGGACGGCCGACTATTTCTGGCCTTTGGTTCTCGTGTCATTTTGTGAATAAGTGTAATTGTGGGTGATTAGCAATCAGAGTCTTTGTGCGACGGCGTCCCCTCCACCAATCACCGCAGGAGTTCAGCTTGACCCCGTCACATGACCCGCTGTTAGAGGGCCACTTTACCACTTTTGCTGTAATTTTTGTGCACGTGCTGCATTGAAATGACCTTCCCTTTGTGTTCTGCCAAATCACGCTCAACGCTCTCGATCAACAGAGACAGAAACCGCAAAAGAGACGAATACTGCTCAAGCACACAAACAGCTGTTCGAACAGAACAAGCTTGAATGCAAATGCTGGACTGACTGACGTGTCCGTGTAGATGTAGGAGATGGAGAGAGAGAGAGAGAGAGAGAGAGAGAGACATACAGTCCTGCAGCGTCTCCCCCTGCGCTCACCGCAGCAGCTCGCACGAGTCAAATTCTTCCGTTTATCAGTAGAATCCAGACATCGCGTTGCTTAGCAACATGTCATGGATCATTCGGCTGCTGTTCCCTGGATTTTTCCTGCTGTACATGTGTGTGTGTGTGTGTGTTTCAGGTATACCCTACATTATGGGGACAAAATATCCCCACAATAATGGCAATCTCTCACACACAGACTCTCATGTTGGGTTTTGATGTTTTATGGGGAGGTTCCATAAACAATGATTTTTATACTGTACAAACTGTATATTCTGTACACTGATCTTAACCCGACCCATAAACCTTTCCAAAAACCATCACTTCGTTTGATTTAGAAGCTATTTTTGGGGACCAAAAATGTCCCTACAAGGACAAGGATTTCAGATATTGATATATATATCTTTTTGGGGACATTTTGTCCTAATAATGTTGGGTTTACCTGAACAACACACACACACACTCACTCATACACACACTCACTCATACACACACTCACTCATACACACACTCACTCATACACACACTCTCACACACTCTCACACTCTCTCACACTCTCTCACACACTCACTCACACACTCACTCACACACTCTCACACTCTCACACACTCTCTCACACTCTCTCACACTCTCTCACACTCTCTCACACTCTCTCACACACACTCACACTCACTCACACTCACTCACACACTCACTCACACACTCTCACACACTCTCTCACACTGTCACACTCTCTCACACTCTCACACACTCTCTCACACTGTCACACTCTCTCACACTGTCACACTCTCTCACACTGTCACACTCTCTCACACTCTCACACTCTCACACTCTCACACTCTCACACTCTCACACTCTCACACTCTCACACTCTCACACTCTCACACTCTCACACTCACACTCTCACACTCTCTCACACTCTCACACTCTCACACTCACACACTCACACACTCACACACTCACACACTCACACACTCTCTCACACACTCACACACTCTCTCACACTCTCTCACACACTCACACACACTCACACAGACACACACTCACTCACTCACACACAGACACTCACTCACACTCACACAGACACTCACTCACACTCACACACAGACACTCACTCACACTCACACACACTCACTCACACTCACACTCACTCTCACTCACACAGACACACACTCACTCACAGACACTCACTCACACTCACTCACTCACACTCACACACAGACACTCACTCACTCACACTCACACACAGACACTCACTCACATACAGACACTCACTCACACTCACACACACTCACTCACACTCACTCACACTCACACTCACACTCACACTCACTCACACTCACTCACTCACACTCACACACAGACACTCACTCACTCACACTCACACACAGACACTCACTCACATACAGACACTCACTCACACTCACACACACTCACTCACACTCACTCACACTCACTCTCACTCACTCTCACTCACTCACAGACACACACTCACTCACTCACACTCACACACTCACACACTCACACACTCACACACAGACACTCAATCACAGACACTCACTCACAGACACTCACTCACACTCACACACACACTCATACTCACACACACACGCTCACTCACACTCACACACAGACACTCACTCACGCTCACTCACTCACACTCACTCACACTCACTCACTCTCACTCACTCACAGACACTCACTCACGCTCACTCAATTTCAATTTCAATTGAGCTTTATTAGCATGACTGTGAATCACAATGTTGCCAAAGCATTAACATATATATAAATAATAAAATAAACAAACAAACCAAACATATGTATACATCATGCTATATGTAGCATAGTAAATAAATCCATCTTAGTAAATTAATAAATAAAGCAGGTCTCTAGAGAGTTATCCATCTCTAATGTTGTGAATGGCTAACACATATTTTGCAGCTAGTGTAGCTGTGTTATCATCTTCACCAAGTATGAAGGGCATTTTCTCA
>RJVU01057277.1:1194431-1204864 GCA_003731715.1 Anabarilius grahami
TAAAATTTACTTGATTTTCACACTAATAATAATATTTTTATCATTTTAAAATATTACGAATCATATTTAAATATGAAATCTATCATTTTAAATATCATGTTCTATTGATTTTACATTATCATCTGTAAAGAAATATTGCCCAGCATTTTGTGTTTAACTCATTTTTTAATAATATTTTTCCTATAATTTTATTATTATTTTATATATTTTTATTATTTTAAATATTTGACTTATTTTATGCAAATATAATTTATAGATTTAATTTAATGATTTTACATTATCTTCTGTAATCCAATATTTCCTAGGATTTTTTTTTAGAATTTAGAATTCTAGAACTAGAATGTTTTTGTTTAACTTGGATTCATTTATTTTCACATCTCTCTCCTCGTCTAATGCTGAACGAAACAGTTTTTTCTGAATAGTTTGTCTAAAATTCCTCATGTGTAAGACAGACAGACAGGCTTTCTCATGTTTTCAATTGGTCTCTTTCTCTGGATTTCTGTCGTTCTCTCCGCCCGTCTCCTGCCCTTATTTCTGCCACCCAATTACCGTGACCATGGCAACTATCTTGGAGTACGGCCCACAGACGCTTTGAGCATTAGCAGTTTACTGCCCGTCTCTCTCCCACAGAAGTCATTCTCCATTGAGGTCCAAAGCTAAATAGATATTACTGCAAATTGGTTGCCATGGTTATCAATAATAGTGTGTATTAGAGACCACTGAAATTATCTGTGTTTTGCCTTTTCATGCTCAGACTGAACAATCCGCGACCCGCTGAGTGTCTCTCTCTCTGCTCAGTGTTTTCTGTCTTTCTGCATGTTTCATATGAGAGTGAGACAGACGGATATACAAGACCAGCGCAACTTCCCTTTTATGACGACTTTAAGTGGTGAAATGTCTTTAAATGATAAAACCTGTCAGGGAAAATCTGGATACATCAGAGAATATTCTAGTCATGCAAATTTATTCAATTAAACCCCATTTTCTTTCTTCTTGTTTTTCTCAGCTCTACAAGGTTTCATCAGCTTCATTGCTCTTGTCTGGATCAGTGTTCTGCCAATGTTGATCTTTTTGATGCCAATATAAAGCTGAAATATATCACATCACACTACTTAATTGAAAGACAGTAAAAATGCATACATAATTGAAATGCTGAAATTTGTTTTACATAATATTTACTCAGAACTTTCATGGTTATTTTAAATATGTCACATAAACATGTTTCATTTTCATAATGCAAAATATATTTTCATATTTCTTTTAAATTTCAGTTAAATATTTAGCTTGACAATTTTAAAACCTGCAACTGTGTCTGTCTGTATCTGTCTGTGTCTGTCTGTGTCTGTATGTCTTTCTGTCTGTGTCTGTCTGTGTCTTTCTGTGTCTTTCTGTGTCTTTCTGTGTCTTTCTGTGTCTTTCTGTGTCTTTCTGTGTCTTTCTGTGTCTTTCTGTCTGTGTCCGTCTGTGTCTGTGTCTGTCTGTCTGTGGTCTGTCTGTGTCTGTCTGTCTGTCTGTCTGTCTGTCTGTGTCTGTGTGTCTGTCTGTCTGTCTGTCTGTCTGTCTGTCTGTCTGTCTGTGTCTGTCTGTCTGTCTGTCTGTCTGTCTGTCTTTCTGTCTGTCTGTGTCTGTCTGTCTTTCTGTCTGTGTCTGTATCTCTGTCTGTCTGTCTTTGTCTGTCTATCTTTCTGTCTGTCTGTGTCTGTCTATCTTTCTGTCTGTCTGTGTCTGTCTGTGTCTGTCTGTCTGTGTCTGTCTGTGTCTGTCTGTCTTTCTGTCTGTGTCTGTCTATCTTTCTGTCTGTGTCTGTCTGTCTTTCTGTCTGTGTCTGTCTGTCTGTGTCTGTCTGTCTGTGTCTGTCTGTCTGTGTCTGTCTGTCTGTGTCTGTCTGTCTGTGTCTGTCTGTCTGTGTCTGTCTGTCTTTGTCTGTCTGTCTATCTTTCTGTCTGTGTCTGTCTCTGTCTATCTTTCTGTCTGTCTGTCTTTGTCTGTCTGTGTCTGTCTGTCTTTCTGTCTGTGTCTGTATCTCTGTCTGTCTGTCTGTCTTTGTCTGTCTATCTTTCTGTCTGTATCTTTCTGTCTGTCTATCTTTGTCTTTCTGTCTGTGTCTATCTTTCTGTCTGTGTCTGTCTATCTTTCTGTCTGTCTGTCTGTCTATTCAAATTCAAATTAAAAATTGCTTTATTGGCATGACTGTAAATAATACAATATTGCCAAAGCATACATAAAACAATAATAAAAACATCTGTATAATAGAAGATTATACTATCTTTGTCTATATCTTTGTTTATCTATTGTCTATCTTTCTGTCTGTCTGTCTGTGTCTGTCTATCTTTCTGTCTGTCTGTCTGTGTCTGTCTATCTTTCTGTCTGTCTGTCTGTGTCTGTCTATCTGTCTTTGTCTGTCTATCTTTCTGTCTGTCTTTGTCTGTCTGTCTGTCTGTCTGTGTCTGTCTGTCTGTCTCTGTCTGTGTCTGTCTGTCTTTGTCTGTCTGTCTGTCTGTCTGTGTCTGTCTGTCTGTCTCTGTCTGTGTCTGTCTGTCTGTGTCTGTCTGTCTGTCTCTGTCTGTCTGTCTCTGTCTGTCTCTGTGTCTGTCTGTCTGTGTGTCTGTGTGTCTGTGTCTGTCTGTCTGTCTGTCTGTGTCTGTCTGTCTGTGTCTGTCTGTCTGTGTCTGTCTGTCTGTGTCTGTCTTTCTGTGTCTGTCTTTCTGTCTGTCTGTCTATCTTTCTGTCTGTCTGTCTATCTTTCTGTCTGTCTATCTTTCTGTCTGTCTGTCTATCTTTGTCTTTCTGTCTGTCTGTCTATCTTTCTGTCTGTCTGTCTATCTTTCTGTCTGTCTATCTTTCTGTCTGTCTGTCTATCTTTGTCTGTCTGTCTGTCTGTCTATCTTTGTCTGTCTATTCAAATTCAAATTCAAAATTGCTTTATTGGCATGACTGTAAATAATACAATATTGCCAAAGCATACATAAAACAATAATAAAAACATCTGTATAATAAAAGATTATACTATCTTTGTCTATATCTTTGTTCTATCTTTCTGTCTGTCTGTCTTTGTCTGTCTGTCTGTTTCTGTCTGTCTGTGTCTGTTTTTTGTCTGTCTGTTTTTTTGTCTGTATTTGTTTGTCAGTGTCTGTCTGTCTGTATGTATGTTTGTTTGTCTATTTGTCTGTCTGTCTCGGTTTGTCTTTGTTTGTTTGTTTGTCTATTTGTCTGTCTGTCTGCTTGTTTGTCATTGTTTGTCTGTTTGTCTGCCTGTCTGTATGTGTGTGTGTGTGTGTGTGTCCTTTCTATCCATACGTGTCTTTGTCTGTCTATCTGTCACACACACACGCACGCACACGCACGCACATGCACACACACACACACACACACACACACACACCTCTTCTGGTTGATTTAGCAGCACGCTGAGCAGTTTATTTCAGCAGAATTCAACCAAAAGTCTCTCTTCAGGGGGTGGAAATCTGAACCAGACGCCTGCTTCACCTGATTTTGATGTGCAACACGCACATAGACACACACTGCTTCTCAGTGTAAATAACATTGGCTCTTTAAACTCTTTTTATCATCACATCCTCAGACACACTAGAGCTCATCATGTTTGTTCAACCTGTCTGGCATTTACCCACAGGTAACCATAAGCCCTTTACCAGCACAGACACATCGACTCTAGAGATTCGTCTTCCTCCCCGACACTGTTCAGAGATACAGGTCGTTATATAAATCAATATCTAATACCCTGAAAACTCCCATTCAAACAGGACTAAAGCTAAATGCAAATGTAATTAATCATAAATAACAAAGGGTCAAGTATTTCACAGAGAACAGGATTAGAGAGTGTTTGTGATGTCTGAGAGGACGGAGGGTCAGCAGCACATTCACAGCTGTTAATAGAGCCGAGAGCTGTTCTCACCTCACAGACTCACAGACAGATTTATGCTGCTTCCTTCTCTGACTGAACTGCAGCTGTAGTGGCAGATAAAAATTGCACCTTTCAGAAGTGATTATCTGTGATCAAGTGAGAGGGGTAGAGGCATGATAACAGTGTGTGTGTGTGTGTGTGTGTGTTCCTGACACTCAGACTGAAATCAAAGGAAAGTCACAATTATCCCTCCATTACTGCTACAGCAGAACACAAAGAACACACAGAGAGAAAGATGGAAAAAAACAACATAAGAGAGGAACGGATTAAAAAATGAAAATCATTTACTGTCCCTCATGTCATTGTGATGATGACAGAACTTTCATTTATGGCTGAATTATTCCTTTGAACAGTCAAAAGACAAAATGTATGAAATATATACACTAATGTTTAGAATAAAGAAACAGAAATGTTTCTTGAGCAGCAAATCAGCATAATTACACTCTAAAAATATTGTGTTGGCTCTATAAAAAATATTAACGCCACAAGCATAGATTTTTTTGAGTTATGATAACTTTGAGTGAATTTAATCATTTATAAAATCAAGGGAACAAATTAGTAAATCGTGCCCGTGATTTAGCAAATCAAGGGGACGAAATAGTAAATTATGTGCATGAATTAGCAAATCGAGGGAACGAATTAGTAAATCGTACGCACTATTTAGCGAATCGAGGGAATTAAATAGTATATAGTGCGCACTTTTTATCAAATCGAGGGGACGAAATAGTAAATCGTGCACACTATTTAGCAAATCGAGGGGACTAAATAGTAAATCGTGCGCATGATTTATCAAATCGAGGGAACGAAATAGTAAATCGTGCGCATGATTTATCAAATTGAGGGAGCGAAATAGTAAATAGTGTGCATGATTTATCAAATCGAGGGAACGAAATAGTAAATCGTGTGCATGATTTATCAAATTGAGGGAGCGAAATAGTAAATAGTGTGCATGATTTATCAAATCGAGGGAGCGAAATAGTAAATAGTGTGCATGATTTATCAAATCGAGGGAACGAAATAGTAAATCGTGTGCATGATTTATCAAATCGAGGGAACGAAATAGTAAATCGTGCACACTATTTAGCAAATCGAGGGGACTAAATAGTAAATAGTATGCATGATTTATCAAATCGAGGGAGCGAAATAGTAAATAGTGCGCATGATTTATCAAATTGAGGGAGCGAAATAGTAAATAGTGTGCATGATTTATCAAATCGAGGGAACGAAATAGTAAATCGTGCGCATGATTTATCAAATTGAGGGAGCGAAATAGTAAATAGTGTGCATGATTTATCAAATTGAGGGAGCGAAATAGTAAATAGTGCGCATGATTTATCAAATTGAGGGAACGAAATAGTAAATCGTGCGCATGATTTAGCAAATCGAGGGAACGAAATAGTAAATCGTGCACACTATTTAGCAAATCGAGGGAACGAAATAGTAAATCGTGCACACTATTTAGCAAATCGAGGGGACTAAATAGTAAATAGTATGCATGATTTATCAAATCGAGGGAGCGAAATAGTAAATCGTGCACACTATTTAGCAAATCGAGGGGACTAAATAGTGCGCATGATTTATCAAATCGAGGGAGCGAAATAGTAAATAGTGCGCACTATTTAGCAAATCGAGGGAATCGTACGCACGATTTACTTATTTTCCCTGCATATCATGTGCAGGGCTCCGTACCATAGTTAGAGGAACTTAATAATTTGTAGCATAAACAAATTTTTAAGTTGATAACTCAAAAAAATTCAGTCGAATCCACCTACCAGAGTTGTAGCTCTGGAACCAATTAATCTCATCTATTTCAGTTCATATCAACAGCTATCATAGCACATGCTAACTTATTTATCATTTATATTTAATGAAAAAGTAAGATATTCCTTGTCACTGGCATTAGCGCAGTCATTGCTTATAGATTCAGTGCAGTGTTTACCTTCATGTTTCTACTCTTCAGCTCAAACTTCAACATTACAGAAACTCTTAAAATGTCAAACATAACAGCATTAAACAGGTCTTTCTCTTCACCAAAACAAAAAAATTAACATAATTTCGACATTTATTCTCCTTATCCAGTCCTATGCAAAAGCATGCTGGGAACTAGAAATCCACTGCCTAATTTCCAAAGCTAATAAGACAATTTCATTACGTTACTACAACTTATTTTATATATATTAAAAAAAAAAAAAAATCAATTAATGCAGAAATTTGAGTTTAAATTACAAGCAATGTTAAGTTGATGTAATGATCAACATTATGTCCACAGAATGAATGTTTGCACCTTAAAAAGTTATTAAAACAATAAATTCGAATTTTTTACTTGCAACCATGCATTTATTTAAGTTGTGGTAACAGGTCCCCTGAATTACTTTTTAGAGTGTAGAATGATTTCTGAAGGATCATGTGACACTGAAGACTGGAGTAATGATGCTGAAAATTCAGCTTTGATCACAGGAATAAATTATATTTTAATATATATTCACATAGAAAACAGCTGTTTTAAATTGTAATAATATTTCACAATTTTTACTGAATTTTTGATCAAATAAATGCAGCTTTGGTGAGCAGAAGAGACTTCTTTCAAAAACATTTTAAAAAATTAATTATTCAAAGCAGTGTATATCAAATGTAACCATCTAAAACAATCTATATTTTTCACATCTAGAAATAAACAGCAGACATATTCTTTTGAAACACCACATTGCAGAAGCTAAACTGGTAAAGCATTTATTCGCATATATATTGTTTCCATGTAACAGAGTAGATGATTGAGAGGCCCGTCCACAATGTCAGATAATGGCTAAAGACAAATGGACCATTTCCACAGCAAACAAAATGAATAGTCTTTGATTTTACAGCCTCCCTGTGAGGAAACAAGATAATGGAACAAACTGAACTAAACTGAAAGGCAATCCTATAAGAAACACGTTTGCTTTTCTGCAATAATGCACATTTGTCATAAAGACTTTGTATTACACCACACGCTTTGAGATGTTTCAAAGAGGGGAATGTCTGCATTTGGCTTTTAACAATTTATTCCACGCAGACAGAAAGTGGGCTGTCAAACAACACCATCATACTGACCTCATGAAATCATGCTTCCATTTGTTACGCAGGTCAAAGCACAGCTGCCAGACACACTAACCTCCTGTCTAACCCTCCAAACTCTCCGGTAGATGGTCGTGGTCACGAAGAGCTGACGCACACGACACGCACTTGACCTCAGGTGAAAGGAAGCGGGTGTTTTAAAGGGCAGCGGGACTGCGGGGTGGAGCCCCGATGAACTGCTGCCAAACATGCTGAGAGAACAGAGACGCACCACCTGCAGCGACGCTACAGACGCACGACAGGAGACTCGGATCAGGAGCCATCTCAGTTCTTCTGCATCTTTTGAGAGACTGTGGAACATAGAGTAACTCTAAACTGCATCAGAGGGTTAGAGGATTAGTTCACTTCAGAATTCAAATTTCCTGATGATTTACTCACCCCCATGTCATCCAAGATGTTTATGTCTTTCTTTCATCAGTCGAAAAGAAATTGAGGAAAACATTCCAGGATTTTTCTCCACATAGTGGACTTCACTGGGGTTCAACGGGTTGAAGGTCCAAATGTCAGTTTCAGTGCAGCTTCAAAGAGCTCTACATGATCCCAGACGAGGAATAAGAGTCTTATCTAGAGAAACCATCGGACATTTTCTAAAAACAAATAATAAATTATATACTTTTTAACCACAAATGCTCGTCTTGCACTGCTCTGTGATGCTCCACGCATGACGTAATCATGTTGGAAAGGTCACGCGTGACGTAGGCGGAAGTACCGCGGTAGGGCGAAAAACTCCATCTCATTTTCTCCTCTAACTTCAAAATTGTCCGACATCGTTGTTTGACCTTTTTTTGCACGGTCACTTTGTAAACACTGGATCGGTACTTCCGCCTACATCACGCGTGGCCTTTCCAACATGATTACGTAATGCGTGGAGCATCACAGAGCAGTGCAAGACGAGCATTTGTGGTTAAAAAGTATATAAATGTTTATTTTTTTTTAGAAAATGACCGATGTTTTCTCTAGATGAGACTCTTATTCCTCGTCTGGGATCATGTAGAGCTCTTTGAAGCTGCACTGAAACTGACATTTGGACCTTCAACCCGCTGAACCCCAGTGAAGTCCACTATATGGAGAAAAATCCTGGAATGTTTTCCTCAATTTCTTTTCGACTGAAGAAAGAAATAAACAACTTGGATGACATGAGGGTGAGTAAATTATCAGGAATTTTTTTTTTTTCTGAAGTGAACTAATCCTTCAACCCTCTTTGTGGAGAAAAACTTCCAAAAATTCCACCAATCAGAGGCGAGATGAACTCTTTAGCTCCGCCCACTCCCATTAAGCACTGTGAATGATGTAATCGAATCTATGTTCTCAAAATACTTATATATGCATATTTTGCAATAATTTAAAACACATTGTTTTCATACTGTACATATATTCTCCATTTTTAATGCGATTAAAAGGGTTGTAGTTCTTTCCCTCACTAAAACTGTAGTAGGCCGACACAATCTTGTACCTTTGTATAATTTTTTTTTGCTTCAAATCAAAGTTTGTAATGTTGTGATTCTCGTCACGCCTGGTTGGCTTGGTTCATGGCTTATAACGCTTTAACGAAGACATTTTTTGAAATCACTATGGGAGAAATGAATGGAAAAAATACTAATGCACTCTATAGGAAACAGAAGCCATCATGTGAGAGCTCACAGCGACCGCCGCCTCGGGGCTCGACTCTGATCCACAACACACACACACACACACACCCGCTGAGTCAAACACATGTGTGCTGGTTATTGATGGCTTGAGCATTGGTGCGTTTACTGATGCCCTCAGGTATCGCCTTTGACCCTCTCCTTGAGTCCAGCATTGGGGTCAGTTAAAGAAGAAAACTCCTGAGAAAACCATGAATCGACTCAAGCATGACATGAAGAAATCTGCTCATGTTCAAATGCAAAACTAGGTTTATATGACTATTACAGTTTACAAAGGTTTTACTGGAATTAGACAATTAGATGGGATTTCCCATAGCCATTCCCATCGACAAACACAGAGAAACATTAAATTTGTGTGATTTTGGCTTAATAATGTATGCACTGAAGGGTTAAAAGGTCGTTGCTTTAATAAATCCTTAAACTAAATGTTTTTGATTGGCACAGACAGCATTTGTTGTATTTCTTCACAGATCAATAGCGGAATCATGTGTTGTTAATGAACACAGACTCTATTCAAGTGCTCGAGGGTTTCTGAGCACTTGTTATTCCTGCTTGGTCCAATTAAAATCAAAGAAAGCGCGTCCGATGACGTCACAATGCAACGCTTTTCAACGCAAGAGCTCTGAATATTCATGAGGCTCTCAGCGAATAAATGCAAGAGATGCGAGAGTTGATGCAAAACACGGCGATCGCTGCTCATATTTGCTGATTTTTTTGTGTAATGTAAACACTTTACAGTTGTGACCGTCGCTGCACGTCAGTTACGGAAAAAAAACATTTACATCTCATTTGAATATGCGCACTGTTATTAAAAGCAGGTGGTCTTCATCTCAACGAGTTCGCTTTTGTTTGGTAATAATGACTGTAATTATTGCTGTTTCAATAGGACGTTCACTCACGGATAGTTTGTGTTTTATTCCAGAAGAAAAAAATAAAAAAATCATGGAAAAAAATAAAATTGGTCGTTTCTGTTTAAATCGGATTGTTTGCTCGGATGAAGTCAACAACAAGAGTTTCCTCACAGAACTGGTGTAGCATTGATTTGTAAACGTGTTATTTTGTTTAACAGGACACAAAACTGTCCCATGTGGAAAACTGAGCTGTTTCTCTTCATTTATTCATGAACCCAGAGACTAACACGTTCAATGCGCGCGCGCACGTGCACACACAGGGCCAGTGAGCGCGCACGCTCTGCATTCAGTCTCACTCTATTTAAAATTTATATTTCAGTTCATTTTAATGCACAACATCTTATCTGAATAATAGTCTGAAAAATATTATTGTATAATTTCAGTATATATATAGACTGAATTAATTCNCCCTCCCCTCACACACACACACACACACACACACACACACACACACACAGTCTATGCATCAGTCCATAATGGATGATAGCTGTGGCTGTAAGAAGCATATAATGGAAACAGATTGCTGTGTTGATTGTGTAGGCCTCAGGCTCTCGATCCCAGAGGAGCACAGCCAGTTTACAGTGTGTTCAAAGGAGAGGGCTAAAAGGCAATTACAATGTTAATGTGTCCTGGCGGGGGGGGAACAGCGACCGAACGAACAAGGAGAGAAAAATCCACAAGGTGATGGAGTGAGTCAGGACTGCTAGAAATACTGTTGTCTGGACCGCCAGAGGAGAGTAAAACGGCAGCAATCAACAAGGAAAAACACACGTATGAATATGAGCAGGTCACTTCAGAAAAGAGAGGGGTTGCTCTTTTATCTGACATGTAAAGAGAGAGAGA
>RJVU01057277.1:1204939-1221412 GCA_003731715.1 Anabarilius grahami
AGTGTGAGCAGTATTCATTCTCTGCACTAGCAGGGTTAATATAACCCACATCTCTCCTGGGATCTCATAATAGGCCATTAAACAGGCGCATTAGGATAAATGAAAAGGCTTTTAAGTGGTTACCACAAGACCACCTGGATTTCACTCTCATATGTGTGTGTGTTTATGGCTAAAAGGAATGAATTTATTTGAGTTATGGGATGTGATTTTTCTATTTTGGCTCTTGGACTCTCAACACATCTCTGCCTCAGTGAATTATGATGATCATTTGCAGATTTATTTCAGATTATTATATATATTTTAACCCAGCCATTAGGCTGTTTTAACCCAGCGAATGGGATGTTTTAACCCAGCGAATGGGATGTTTTAACCCAGCGAATGGGATGTTTTAACCCAGCCATTAGGCTGTTTTAACCCAGCGATTGGGCTGTTTTAACCCAGCCATTGGGCTGTTTTAACCCAGCGAATGGGCTGTTTTAACCCAGCGAATGGGCTGTTTTAACCCAGCGAATGGGATGTTTTAACCCAGCCATTAGGCTCTTTTAACCCAGCGAATGGGATGTTTTAACCCAGCGATTGGGCTGTTTTAACCCAGCGAATGGGCTGTTGAATGGGCTGTTTTAACCCAGCGAATGGGCTGTTTCAACCCAGCGAATGGGCTGTTTCAACCCAGCGAATGGGATGTTTCAACCCAGCATTTTTTAGTGTATATATAATAAATTAAATAAATGTTTTCTATTATTCAAAAATAGCAAATACTGTATATACCTTTTACGATTTTAATAAAAAACTATTTTCACACAGAAATGCTATTAAATTACACAATTTTTACAAAAAATGGCAAGTAACATATTGAATCAAACATGAAATGGTATTCCCTTGTAATGCGTTCTCCATTAATCTTTCTTATATTTACAACTCCACAAAATCAAAGTGTAGTTATAATTAGCTTTATTTAAAGGAAAAATAAGTTTACACTTAAAAATGCATCTATGATCCCAGAACCCTTTTTTTAAGTAATCTAAAGAAACTTTAACATCCATAGACTCTTTCCATTGTCTTTTATAGCGGAAAAAAGGTTCTTTAGATTATTAAAATCTAAGGGGGAAATGAACTCTTTTTGAACCTTTATTTTTAAAAGAATAAAATATGTGCTGGAACTATAACATTTTGCTTCGAAAATGATAGAAAGATTAATTTGCTTATCTAATATTAACCAACATCATCGTATATGTGACAACGGCATATGATGAAAGTATTGAGAACGCAGAATCTAGTGACTCCACACATTTGCTCTGATAGAGGCTAATCAGCACAATAAAGTACTTGGGATTGTGATGCTAATAGTAATGGATTCAGAGAGAGGCCAATACGCGCGGATGGCTAATTTCGATGCGGCCCCCAGAGACCCACGTGTCTTTTCAGTTTGGCTCTCTAATTGAAGTGTGTTATGTGTTATTTTCTGCCTCGCTGAGCCGCAGAAGAGGCTGCCAGTGTGGGAGTCCATACCGTGTCTGAAACGTAAGGAAATGAACACGGAAAGATCTCATCTGAAATGCATCAGAAAAAAAATGCAAATTTTCTTTTGATTCTGGCTACTATTGCACCTGTCTGGACAACAATATTTGTAATATTTAAAGGGTTAGTTCACCCAAAAATGAAAATTCTGTCATTAATTACTCTCCCTCATGTCATTCCACACCTGTAAGACTTTATTTCATCTTCAGAACACAAATTAAGATATTTTTGATTAAATCCGAGAGCTTTATGACTCATCCATAGACAGCAATATAATCAACTTTTTCAAGGCCCAGAAAGGAACTAAAGACATCGTTAAAACAGTCATGTGACTGCAGTGGTTCAACCTTGATGTTATGAAGAGACGAGAATACTTTGAGTGCAAAAACAAAACAAAAATAACCACTTTATTCGATTCTCTTCATTGTCATTATCCTTACGCAGGTGACGGGTCATTTTTTTTTTGTCCAAAAGCCTTAATAATAATAAAAAAACAAAGATATGACATCCAAAGTGTGTAAGGTAGTACAACTAGATCTCTTTTATTGAATCCAAAAGGTTTTAATTATATTTTTCTACTTATAAAGATTTTGAAGTGTCAAAAGGTAATTCGGTTTGACCGTCCAAAGGCCAATTCAGCCATTACATTTGTGATTAAAATATTTTAAAATGTAATAAATGTATATGTTTTTTATTCTGGCATGATTTTATAACATCATATATCAACATAGTGCAAAATGGTATTAAAATTATGTGTAGAAGTCGTTGCTTTGTTATGAGAAAGAATGTCCGGAAAAATTTATTTCATCGACGTCATTCGGAGTAACCAATATAAAGGGACCATTTTGGATCAAGTCATGCGTTCAGTATCATGTGACAGGATGTGACATCATTCAGACGCCTGCAAAGGACCACATGATCATGAAGCAAAGTAACTAACTCTCTCTTAACTATTTGAAAAATTCATGTTTTCACTCTCATACGCATGTCCCGAAACATCAGGTCATTCGGTGCAACCGCTATAAAACATGGAAAATGTTGTAATATTTTAAAAACTTGTACTAAATATAAAATGTTTGATGTCCTTTTGCTAGATATCAGCCTGTTAGCATTGTTTGAAAATATCACCATTCGGTATAACCAAAAGTGTCATTTGGTAAAACCGAAATTTTGGTTAAACCGAATGACTTTTTTGGTGACAAATTTTGTCCATCTATTAAAAAAAAAAAAAAGACAAAAGCAGTGTTAACTGATTATAAAAACCACATAATCTCATTGTTAACACTTAATAAAACTTAATTATATCTCCATTATGTTTTTTTTACAATTTTAAAAACCTTATTTATCAATGACCCGTTTACATCCAAATGCTCAGTATTGACCAAAGCTGATCACATGATCACAGGAGCTGGCCAATAATGAGACGCGTTCTGACGTAGAACCTGAAGTGTAGAATGACACATAAGAGAAGATATTGTTGAATAAAGTTGTTATTTTTGTAAAAGTATTCTCGTCTCTTCATAACATTAAGGTTGATCCACTGCAGTCACATGACTGTTTAAACGATGTCTTTAGTACCTTTCTGGACCTTGAAAGTGTTGATTATATTGCTGTCTATGCAATAAGACAGCAATATAATATCTTAATGTGTGTTCTGAAGATTAACGAAGGTCTTACGGGTGTGGAACGACATGAGGGTGAGCAATTAATGACAATTTTCATTTTTGGGTGAACTAACCCTTTAAGATATGATGCATGCGTGCGTTTTGGATGCAAATACAGATCTAGAAGTACATTGGTGCAAAGTTGCCATTCAAGGTTTTTCCTGCATTCTGCAAGCTTTGGGAAAGTAATTTTTTTCCAAATGACATTGCTTTAGCTCAAGCTTGCAGATGTGAGTTTGTCTGAATGATAAGCCTCATTATGAGTGTCCCTTCTGTGCAGCATCATAGTTTTCAGTGCGAAGCTAATTAATGATCTGTCTCTATATAGCCAAGGAGGAAGAGGGAATTGCTCCGCTACACTAGTTCAGCTCAGACCAGCTCAGTGAAGTGTGTAATGAGAAAAAGGACAGAGCCGAATGGGATGGAGGGAGGGAGAGATGCTGATCGTTTCGTCCGACGAAACCCTTCAGAATCCACCATGACAAAACAAAAAGACACTGCTTTTCTACAACAATGGTGTGAGATCACCTTGTGGAGCGAGATAACATTGAATCACAGTGACAAAGACAGCAGTGCAACTGATCCTGGATCAGTGTCCCAGGGGAGAGATTGAGGGTTATGAGCACCCTGACCTCTTATTGCCCTCTATGATATTTCTGAAGGGTAATAAACTGGATGAGAAGTGGAGATTGCGTGCCATCGCATTCACTAGAAACACATAATCCAGCCACAGTGAAAGCAAACGCAGAACAGGAATGATGTGGAGTGATTGAGGAGGTGAAGAAAATCAATCTGATGCGTTTTCACACTGTCGGACAGATACTGAATGGGTTTAGAACAGACGAGAAACACAATTAAACATTAGTAAATCCTTCAGCCTTAGATTTCTTCATAATTATGCTCATGAAAAAGCATGCATATTTTATTTTAATTACATTTTCTCCTATAATTCTTCATATAGCATATATATAAGCAGAATTGGATGTAAAGGAAGAAAGCCCGTCTGTTCTTGTCGCGATTGTATTTCTACACGAGCTCTGCGCGCGGCAGATAACGCCACTCCGATTAACCCGTTCCGCTCCCACCGGGAAAAGAGGCCGAGAGGCCGAGCACTGCCTGCGGGGATAAAGAAAACCTCCGGGGGAAGACCATCAGAGATTAGATATGACAAATACAGCAGGGCAACACGAATTCTATATCTATAGGCCTCTATAATGTACACAGCTTCCGTATATAAATCAATAAGGCTACATTTAATAGTGGAATGAGATTTAGTGCAAACCCCAGATCAAAAATTGTTGAAATTGTTATGCATTAAATCACGGAATTAGATATTTTATCTATGAAACGGTTTAGATTCAGCGTTTTACATAAACAAAAGCGTTTCTTTATTTACAGCTAACGTCCTTGATATTTACATACACGAAATGCATGATTTGTTTTTATTGTTTTATACTAGGCTACTAAGATTAACAATATTTAATTTTGTTGCATGCTTTTATTTCAATGTAAATATTAGTTAGAGAATAGCGATGTATTTTTGATTATTCGTTAACATTTGAGCTTCTGATATATTTAAATAAATGTTGGTCTGATTACAAATATAAGTCTATAAGGTTTATTTCTTTAACGCGCGAGAATCGTTGGTAAAATATGAATTTAGTCTGTTCAGTTCTGATTACACGAAACGTTAATATTTAGGTTTTATATTATTTCACAATATTTTTAGTGAATAATTCGATCCAAACGAACACGAGTGTAATGTGATCACAGGCCTAAATTGATTTTAAAAAGCGTTGTGTGTTTGTAGGAATCCACAGAAGTAATTATTTTAGCTGAATACATGACATGGCAAGTGCAAATGAACGGACATTCCATCAGAGCAAAAAAGAGACCTTGCTTAATAACTTTTCAAAAACATCTTCATTCACTTTAAAAAGTGTCCGAGAACATGATGCCCAATGCACAGTTTCTGCACCGTGACAAATAATCCATAATCCAATTTTAACAAATTTTATGATAACTTCGTATTTAGTCAACTACAAGTCTAAATCAATCAAATCTGCGACGTGTTTCTTGCTCATTCCCTTGTCGAAGGAAAGAAGGTTTTAAATCCGTTCAAGAGTATTCCAACAACATCAACTCTACGCGTCGTGTCCTCTTGCTGAAAATGAGTTAAAACTGATTTCTGACCTTCATCTGAAGCAATAAAAACTGGAGGATTCAAGCTGCGACGGGACAAGAATATTTCAAGAATACTTTTAGTGTCCATTTAAGACCTAGTCCGGTGTGTGGAGACGGTTTATATATACGTAAAGTTATGCAACACTACGAGACCCCGGATGCCATTGGGTGTTGTGACCAAGTATATTGGGCATAATGAGAGTGGAGAGGAGGATGGGGTACTGCAAGCACCTCCCCTAGAAATGCAGCAAATCTTTACTCTTGCTTTTTTTTTTTCTCTGGCGGTGCGGAGTAGCGCGCGCATTGGGAGCCGGAGACGCGCGTTGCGCGCGAGACACTTAGCATTGGCAGGCTGACGGTGACACGTGCCTCTCTCTCAACACCCCCGAGCTCCCGTGTACCGCATTGGCATCAGCGACGGCCACTGAAACGCAGGAGTCGAAGCTGTGCCACGGATACAGAGAACGGAAACCCCCGCGCAAAACTGCGAACATTCTCCTTTTACGCACTGGACATTAAACTTGCTCTCACCCGGGAAGCGCGCATAAGAGTTCGGCCAGAAAAAAAAGAGAGAGGAGCGGGTGAGCAGGATGCAGGCGCCAGGCATCATTTACGTCTGAAAGTGACATGAACCACGGAATTAGCAAAAACACCAGGCGTGATTTCAGTCAGAACTGGAGATAACGAATACGCGTCACTTCGTTACGTGGATGCGCAGACAAAGAACTCCAGTCGCACACTAAATTTCACATATCAAGAAGACGAAGAAGAAAAAAAATATTTGCAGAGGTATTTGAACAGTCTCATTTAGAAGAGCAATCATGGCAACGTTAATTAGAAGCAAGATCTCCAACAAGCTCTCCAACGCGGCCACCACGGTCACCAATAAGTCGCAGGCGAAGGTGAGTGGGATGTTCGCCAAATTGGGATTCCAGGCCGCCACCGATGAAGAGGGTTTGGGCTTCGCCGCCTGCGATGATCTGGACTATGACCACAGGCAGGGGCTTCAAATGGACATCCTTAAAAATGATGAAATTGGAGGAGAGGGCGGCGGGGAAATGGGGGGCGATGGGACGGTCGAAGGGGACAGTCATTACCAGAGGGATGGAACGGGTCCACCGCCCTCAGCGTCCAAAGACGGCGGATTTTGCTCCGAATTAGGCAGCCTGGACAAGCCAAGAATCACTGCTTGGGAGGCAGGATGGAACGTGACCAATGCGATCCAGGTAAGGACGCATCGTCAGGCGCAGGGATGCATATCAAACTGTGAGCATAAATTGAAATTCCAAAGTTTTTTCTTATCGATCAATATGGAAATGTTTTTGAAAACTGTTAAAATAAAAGGCAATGACGTAGATTATCTTGAGCTGATGTCGTGTCATGGGGAATCGGATTGATTAAGGCAACCCATTCAACTTACATTTCTATACTGGCCTTTTATGCTCACAGATGGAGATTCGTGAGGTTTGCACGTCTTTTTTCGACGTGCGCAAACTAGATTGTGTTTTCAAAAAGATTTATTTCACACGAAAACGAACTTAAAACGCGTTCTTGATAGTGCCAAAAATGACCACATTTAATCATGCGCAGTTAAACCTCTTAATATCCAAACTGGCATCCGTGACGTGACTCCCTGCCTATTTGATTCATCCTGATGACGACACAATGAGGTGAGCGTGACTTTGCTCACAGCAAATGGAATGTCCGGACTGAATTCAGCTGCATTCCTAATGCTCCATCACAACACCTGCAGTGAATACAGAAGCTGATGATGTCGCAGAACTTAAACTGATGATTGCATTAAAGAACGTCACGACAAAAATTTGTTTAGGCATCGCATAGCAAAAAAAACGATGGGTTAAAAACAACCCAAGTTGGGTTGAAAATGGACAAACAGAGCGATTGGGTTAAATGTTTGACCCAACCTGCTGGGTAGTTTTATTTAACTCAACTATTGTTTAAAAATGACTATATTTCTGGATTAAAATGAACCCAAAATAGGTTGGAAATTAAAAATCAGACAATTACTAGAGGCAACAATAATAATCAAAAGGTGAACATTTATTAAATAAATATTTAGTGTTTAATTATTATTCATTAAACATGTTAATTTCCGACATATTTTGTGTTCANCCAAAAATGACCACATTTAATCATGCGCAGTTAAACCTCTTAATATCCAAACTGGCATCCGTGACGTGACTCCCTGCCTATTTGATTCATCCTGATGACGACACAATGAGGTGAGCGTGACTTTGCTCACAGCAAATGGAATGTCCGGACTGAATTCAGCTGCATTCCTAATGCTCCATCACAACACCTGCAGTGAATACAGAAGCTGATGATGTCGCAGAACTTAAACTGATGATTGCATTAAAGAACGTCACGACAAAAATGTGTTTAGGCATCGCATAGCAAAAAAAACGATGGGTTAAAAACAACCCAAGTTGGGTTGAAAATAGAGCGATTGGGTTAAATGTTTGACCCAACCTGCTAGTTTTATTTAACTCAACTATTGTTTAAAAATGACTATTTCTGGATTAAAATGAACCCAAAAAAAGGTTGGAAATTAAAAATCAGACAATTACTAGAGGCAACAATAATAATCAAAAGGTGAACATTTATTAAATAAATATTTAGTGTTTAATTATTATTCATTAAACATGTTAATTTCCGACATATTTTGTGTTCATTTTAAGCAATACAGTAATTTTTAAATAAACTACAAACATTGAACCCAACCGCTAGGTTTGTCCATTTTCAACCCAACTTGGGTTGTCTTTAACCCAGCATTTTTTTTTAGAGTGTATATCAACTGTGAATATAGAACACTGTGAACATCTTGTATAAAACCCTTGCTATATGTTTATTTCCCCAGGGCATGTTTGTTCTTGGCTTACCCTACGCCATTCTCCACGGCGGATATCTCGGACTGTTCCTCATTATATTCGCCGCGGTCGTGTGCTGCTACACGGGGAAAATCCTCATCGCTTGCCTCTACGAAGAGAACGAAGACGGCCAATTGGTACGAGTGAGAGACTCGTATGTGGATATTGCCAACGCGTGCTGCGCGCCGCGCTTTCCCGCGCTGGGAGGCCACGTCGTCAACGTAGCCCAAATCATTGAGCTCGTGATGACCTGCATTTTGTACGTCGTCGTGAGCGGAAACCTGATGTACAACAGCTTTCCCACCCTTCCCGTGTCCCAGAGGTCCTGGGCCATCATCGCCACCGCCGCTCTTCTGCCTTGCGCCTTCCTCAAGAACCTCAAAGCCGTGTCCAAGTTCAGCTTGCTCTGCACCATCGCGCACTTTATCATCAACATCCTAGTCATCGCCTACTGTCTGTCTAGGGCGCGAGACTGGGCGTGGGACAAGGTCAAGTTTTACATCGACGTCAAGAAGTTCCCCATCTCCATCGGAATCATCGTCTTCAGCTACACCTCGCAGATCTTCCTGCCCTCGCTGGAGGGGAACATGCAGAAGCCCAGCGAGTTCCACTGCATGATGAACTGGACTCACATCGCTGCCTGCATCCTCAAAGGCTTGTTCGCCCTGGTGGCCTACCTGACGTGGGCCGACGAGACCAAGGAGGTGATCACGGACAACCTACCGTCGAGCATCAGAGCCGTCGTCAACCTCTTCTTGGTGTCCAAGGCGCTGCTGTCGTACCCGCTGCCGTTCTTCGCCGCCGTCGAGGTCCTGGAAAAGACTTTCTTCCAAGACGGAGGGCGCGCGTTTTTCCCGGACTGCTACGGGGGCGACGGGCGGCTCAAATCGTGGGGTCTTTCGCTCCGCTGCACCCTAGTCGTGTTCACAATGCTCATGGCCATTTACGTGCCCCACTTCGCGCTCCTCATGGGTCTGACGGGCAGTTTGACGGGCGCGGGTCTGTGCTTTCTCCTCCCCAGCCTTTTTCATCTCAAGTTGCTGTGGAGAAAGCTCTTGTGGCATCAAGTCTTCTTCGATGTGGCGATATTTGTAATCGGGGGTATATGCAGTATTTCTGGGTTCATTCATTCCGTTGAGGGTCTCATCGAGGCGTACAAATACAACATTCCGGATTAGTTCGGAACATGGTAGTTTGGTTATAAGTGTTACAACGCATCCCACATATTGACAACCAAACCAAACCAATAAGTCCCCACTCCTCCTCCCCAAAAAATAAAAAAATAAAATAAAAAATTAACCCAGGTTCATTCATTCAAGCGTCTGCAAATAAGACATTGACATACAATAATTCAAATATGAGAAAATGCCTTGGACAACAACGCGCGTTACAAATAGACACCAGAGCAAAACATTTATTTTTGTTGTTATGAACGAGTTAATGGTTTACATGAGGATTTATTTCAGACTGGATTTGGCCCGACTCCAAATCGAGGAAGAAATCATTTCACCTAACTATTAAAAAAACGCGTGGATCTGAGTGCAAGACATTCAGCAATGCTGTGAGAGTGGAAGTCTCCTGTCTCTACGATCTGCAATACACGGTTAAGAAGAAAAAACAAACAAAACAAAAGCAAATTAATTACAGGGGACCAACGTCATGGCAATAAAAACACACTAGAGTATGTAGTCACCTTAATGTGTAAAACAAATTTATGGATTTTCCGAAATTCGTTCTGAGGACACGTATATAAGTCTTGTTTATTATTACAGTTTGCATTTACTTAACCAAAATGGAGGGCGAGATAGATAATAACAAAGGCAGCCTATAATGGACGGTGAATAGAAGTACTTTAACTATGCATTTTGAACGTTATGATGTCCATGCAGTATTAGAGATATTCTGGTCAATCAGAAGAAAAATAGGGTGTTATTCACATGAGAATTTCGTTTCAATTGCTCTCTATTCGTTTACCAGAAAACAGCGTATTTTTACATCGAAAAATGAGTCGTTGAAGACAAAGAAGAGGAAAACGGATAGTCGGAAATTCCTGAAGAAATTATGTATGGAAAATATAAAACAACCCACCAACTCAAATCGCTAAATTTGAATTCTGATCATTGCGTTGTTTATCAGATACCAAATGTCGTAATTTAAAACAATTAATAATGGTCATGTTCCCCTCAGTGAGATTTATTTATAGCGTCGTTGGATCGAAATCATGTCGAAATAAAGGGACTTGCATAAGACTTTTTTTTTTGTTTTCATTTTGTGCAATCCAATGGGTGCTGTGGAAATGTTATAAAACCGTATGTGTTGTGTTTTTGTGGTTTAAAAGATGGAATGTATATCACAAAATCGTTATCATATATCGTGAAAATGAATATATTGAAGAATAAAGAAACGCGTGAAATTATATTGTACAATTGTTTTTTGGTTGTGTGTGATATGGAAAAATGAAACGTACATATTTTCCCTTCAAAACAGAATAAATCTACAAAACAATAAATAAGTTGAGTCCAGCTCTCAGAAATTTGTTCCAAACGCGCATGTAAAGACAGCATATTTACATGATGGTTTTAAATGTTTTATTAAATAACATGTTGTTGTTGAATGAGCAAATGCATTTTCAAGAATTATATATTTTAGACTAGCTATAACTCAATATGCCAAAATAAAATAATCATGTGATTGCTCATTGTTTGCGCAAATAGGATATTATCAGAATTACGGCTGGAAAAATAGGCAGCTATAATTGCAGCATTACAACATGAAAATAATTAATAGACTCCAGCTAATAAATTAATTTGCCTACATGTTGTCCTTGGGATTTATTCGAATTATTTTAGTCTCCAAATAGGCAGTGTACGTTTTTTTAAAAATATAGCCTATAATAAATTCAACTTGTTATTCACATTTCAGACGGCGCAACAGACAATGAAAGAATGAAGTGAACTCATACAGAAAATGCACGACAGATTTTTGCTTGCGGCTCTGATTCCTCAGGTAAACCTTGTGAGCACACAGACATCTGGATGGGCTGTTTCTCAGTTACTGAATCTAAAATAAATAAATATTAAAAACAATTACAAAGACGTGCGCATTCACGTGGTTTGCGTGTGCGCGAGTCTGAACCAAGAAAGACTGAAAAGAATAGAAAATTAAAACTGGTTGACAGTGAAAGTCGATAGAAAAATACATAATGAAGACATTCCAGATGGGCAAAAAGATTGTACACAAAATACTGAGGTTTTAAATTGTATACATCCACAAAATAATTCCATTTTGTAAGGAGAAATTATAAACCATATTTATTTTAACGCTTGTAGAAAACTGACAAACATCGGTCGTGTTGGATTGTGGGAATTAGAGTTCAACCAGAGGAGCCATTTTCTCATTACTGGAACAGCGCAGTCGCCTGTGACTGAGGCGCCACCTGGCGGCAACATGAAATAAGAAGAGACGGTACAGCAGAAAGACAAGTCTTGTGCTTTCTAAAGACGAATCAGTATTTTAAACATCACAAAAACAGCTGTTACCGATCGAGTTTCTAACTCATGGTCAAATACTAAGCGAGACATGCCGTTTAAAACATCTAAACATTGTTGACCTGAAATCAAGCTTAGCACCTAAACTGACAAGAGCGTTAAACCGTGTTGGTAACAACACAATTTGCCAGAGTAGAAGAATATTTTGTCGAAAACTGTTTGGAATTGACAGAACAAACTGAAATTGTCATAACTCACCCTCACTTTCGTGCCAAACCCGCATCCATAACAGAGGATTAGCAGAATGTCCTGAATGCCGTTTTCCATACCGTCGAAGTAGTGTTTAGGCCAGGGATCTCCAAACTCGGTCCTGTAGGGCCAGTCCTGCAGAATTTAGCTCCAACCCCACTTAAACCAGCTAATCAGGGTCTAATTAGGCAAACGTCGAGGCAGGTGTGTTGAAGTAGGAGCTAAACTCTGCAGGACAGTGGCCCTCCAGGACCGAGTGTGGAGCTCAATAGGAGAAATTCGAGTAGTTATTCGCTGAAAAATAAAGCGCGCTCAAATTTCATGTTCAAATTTACAAACTTCAACCGTCATTTCGAGGCGCGAAGTTTGAATATGCGAAGGCGCCAATGAGCACAAAATAAACACTTGTACAACAGCAAACCCATCTTAGCAGAGCATGCGCTCCTTTCTCATTCCTTCTGTTCTCACCTAGCAAAAGTTTTGGATTAAACCAAATATTACAGTAGTGTTTAGGCCAGGGATCTCCAAACTCGGTCCTGTAGAGTCAGTCCTGCAGTGTTTAGCTCCAACCCCAATTAAACACCTGAACCACCTAATCAGGGTCCAATTAGGCATACTAGAAACGTCCAGGCAGGCGTGTTGAGGCAAGTAGGAGCTAAACTCTGCAGGACAGTGGACCTCCAGGACCGAGTGTGGAGATCAATAGAGGGTATGCACGTGACGTCACCGTCGACCGTTACGTGGCAAAAGACTGAGCGGCAGCATTGGTTTTCAGCGTGAAAGTCGCGAAAAACACAAAGCACATCCAAAACCGGAAATAGCTTTGACACAAAACCTGAGGTATATATTTAAAAACTGCAGAAAGCAACAGAAAAAAGCGCAAATGGATCACTGCAATTCACAGAAACAGCTGGACTCCAGCAGAGAAACATGGATTTGCAGTTATTTTGTCAAAACGTTGGATTTTGAGGTAAAATCATACCGTATATATTGTTATATTATGTTGACAAATCACCATCTCATATTCTGCATAATTAAGTGTTAAATAAACAACACTGACAAAAACTATACTATAAAAATACGTTTTAGGGCTGGATGATATGACATTGATATAAGTGATTACTTGGATTTAAACCTACCTATATTGTAGTTATATAAAATATTCACAGGCAGATTTGCTTTATGTATTTCCCCGGCGTCGAAATCAGGCACATATAAATGTCAGGAAACACGATTCCTGGCTGCATTTCAGTATCCATGGATTAGGTTTATTTGACAAGTTGTAAGAAAGACTTTCGAGCCCAACCTTTAGTGTAATTCGTTAGTTTTACTCGCGTTTTCCTCTACTAAATCCAGTCATGCAGCAGGTTCTTTTGCCACTCAGTCCAGCTGAGGGAGCGCGTTTTCGGCGGGAAAGTGACGTCGATGCATACCCTCTATAGTAGAAATTAGAGTAGATATTCGCTGAAAAATAAAGCGCGCTCAAATTTCGCGCCCGCACGTTCAAATTTACAAACTTCAACCGTCATTTCGAGGCGCGAAGTTTGAATATGCGAAGGCGCCAAATGAGCACAAAATAAACAACAGCAAACCCACCTTAGCAAAGCATGCGCTCCTTTCTCATTCCTGTTCTCACCTAGCAAAAGTTTTGGATTAAACCAGATATTTATTACACCATGTCAGCAGTACTGGCTACCTTCATGACGAAATCAGAATAAACAAAAGTCATACAATTAAAAAAACTAAATAGATTTAAGGGTTAGGGTTATTTCTAGACAAATAGGCCTACTCAAAATACATCAGTTATATACAATATAAATACTGGTAAATATTGGTTAAATCTCACTTTTATTGAAGGCCAGGCCTAGATCTATGATAAATGCTGATATATGATCTGGTTTAATCCAAATTTATGGATTAAACCAGATCATATGTCAGCATTTATCATAGATATAGGCCTGGCCTTCAATAAAAGTGAGATTTAACCAATATCAGCAAGCATAATATTTGAGAGCAATAAACAGCATTATCAGATGATATTAAAATTCAAGTATTTAATATACAGACATTTTCAAAGTAAGTAATTCAACAAAATGTTTTCACTTAAAAGGAATTTATTCCCAAACACAGAAAAAAAATACATTAAAAGTTATATATTGAGATCCTTACAAGTTATTATAAAAAAACATTTATTGTTTCAAGTAATGGTTAAAACTTTACAATTTGTGTCTTAATTACATATTTACAAATGCATGTAAATTGTAGCATGTGAAGAGCACAAACACAAGAAAGCAACATACAAATTATAAAGTTTGCCAAAGAGTGGCAGGAAAGATCAACAAGACAAATTACTGCCACATCAGTCCGTTTTGTTCCCAAAATTCCCATCTGAAGAGTGAAAATTTCAAACTGCAATACCAGCATGTCCTCAGTTGTCGGCGGCTGTGCGAGTGGTTTGCTTTTTGGTGGAGTTCTCCACAACCCAAGGGTGAACCATTACTCCCTGGATGGGAAGTCGGTGCATTGGGTTATGCTTTAGTAGTCTATTGATCAGGTCTCTGCTGCCCTCGCTTACGTGAGCTGGATAGGTAAACTCAACCTGAAGACAAACAGATATGGTTTGAGGATATATGCATAACGAATGCCGATAGGAAGATATAAAAGAATGATTATTGACATAAAACAGAGGTTAAACGGTTGCGGTGCACCATTGACGTCCATAGTTGAGTATCATTGACTTCCATAGTATGGGGGAAAAAAATACTGTTTGCTTTAGTGTTGTCACGATACCAAAATTGACTTCGATACCCAACTTAAATATCACGATACCGATACTTAAACGATACTATGGCAAAAACCTAAAACAGCAGGAAAAGTAAATAAACAACATTACAGAACTTATTTCCTCACCAGTGTGCAGGCTAATAATTCTGGATTTGAGCTTAATTTCCATGAAGTTGCAGAGTTAGATTTAATATTTTAATCTTTATTATTTTCATGCTCAATAAAATTGTAAATTATTTGCTGTTTCCCGTTTTATTTATACATGTAGGTGTTTGACAGTAAGATTATTGTAAAAATTAGATTACTTTAAATAGAGCAATGTTATTAAAGCATAAATTGGTTTAAAATATCTATACGCTTTGCATATTTATGCATTTTTAAATTTTTGCAACCAGATATCACTTATTAAACTTAGACTCAATAATACACCTCTTTGCGGAGGTCTGCTTGCACGAGTAATATAAACAACACTCATTTAATGTTTGAGAGCATAAACGTAATGCTCACTAACCTGTCGCTCTTTAAATTCTTTGTACAAATCGGGATGTTTGTTGGCAAGATGCTTAGCCCGAGTTGGATGTGTTGGCTCCCTTCGCTTCCTATTTTGTAACATCTTTTGCAGACGGGCTTTGTGGTGTCCGTGGGCTTGCCCTGACTGTCTAAGCAAAATAATGCCATATTTCGCTTCGTGCATCTGCTTTCTCAACAATTTGTGGACGGGCTGCAAGAGCACCTGAATTTGCAGCCATACCTCTCGTTTCATCACCATAAAAGCCGTTGCGAGGAATAAACGCACTCAGTGTGCCTTAGAAGCAGCACGCGCACTGCCCCCTGCTGTCGTACATTAGGAAATACAGCTGGCACTCAAAGTACCGGTACTAATAAAATGAAGAACCGGACCGTTTTTAAAAGCAGGGTATCACGATACCTTTCTAGTACCGGTGCAACTAGTTTGCTTACAAACATTCTTCCTTTGTGTTCAGCAGAATACATTTATACATGTTTAGAACAACTTGAGGGCGAGTAAAACGACAGAATGTTCATTTTTGGGTGAACTATCCCTTTAAATTTCCCTTTAATTAATAAATTGCACTGGTAACACTTTGATGTGATTTACTAAATTAAACTAGGTCAATACTGTGTTATGTTCTGGTCATTGTGCAAAAGTTTGAAGTTCGAACATTTCACTTACTCTAGAAATCTTGCGGTACGTCTCTTCGTGGCTCTTTGTTTCAAAAGGTGGACGGCCAACCAGAAACTCATAGCAGAGCACGCCGAGACTCCACAGATCGACCTTCTCATCATGCGTTTTGCCTTCGATCATCTCTGGAGGAAGGTAGTCCAGTGTACCGCACAGCGTCGACCTCCTGTAACAAACGCGTGATAAACAGAGGAATTAACAACAGTTACCCTAAAACAAGGGTGTCCAATCCTGCTCCTGTCCTGCAGAGTTTAGCTCCAACCCCAATTAAAACACACCTGAACCAGCTAATCAAGGTTTTTAGGCATACAGGAAACATCCAGGCAGGTGTGTTGTGGTAAGTTGGAGCTAAACTTTACAGGACCGAGTTTGGACACCCCTGCCCTAAACCGACAAGCAAAAACATCCTTCTCGTGAACGAGGACGTTACACATTTACCTTCAATAAAACAAACTCACAAAACCACAGCTAAACCTGTTAACCGTCACCCCTCTTTT
>RJVU01057277.1:1221441-1252725 GCA_003731715.1 Anabarilius grahami
TTAAAAATAGGCAGATTAATCCACTGAACTAAACATTTTTTACAAAATACAGTACAGTCCAAAAGTTTGGAACCACTAAGACTTTTAATGTTTTTAAAAGAAGTTTCGTCTGCTCACCAAGGCTACATTTATTTAATTAAAAATACAGTAAAAAACAGTAATATTGTGAAATATTATTACAATTTAAAATAACTGTTTTCTGTGTAACTGTATAATTTATTCCTGTGATCAAAGCTGAATTTTCAGCATCATTACTCCAGTCTTCAGTGTCACATGATCCTTCAGAAATCATTCTAATATGCTGATTTGATGCTCAAGAAACATTTATGATTATTTTCAATGTTGAAAACAGTTGTGTACTTTTTTTTTCAGGATTCCTTGATGAATAGAAAGTTCAAAAGAACAGCATTTATCTGAAATACAAAGCTTCTGTAGCATTATACACTACCGTTCAAAAGTTTGGGGTCAGTAAGAATTTTTATTTTTATTTTTTTGAAAAGAAATTAAAGAAATGAATACTTTTATTCAGCAAGGATGCATTAAATCAATCAAAAGTGGCAGTAAAGACATTTATAATGTTACAAAAGATTAGATTTCAGATAAACACTGTTCTTTTGAACTTTCTATTCATCAAATAATCCTGAAAAAAAATATTGTACACAAATATTTTGTACAATTGTACACATTAAATGTTTCTTGAGCAGCAGATCAGCATATTAGAATGATTTCTGAAGGATCATGTGACACTGAAGACTGGAGTAATGATGCTGAAAATTCAGCTTTGATCAAATAAATAAATTACTTTGTGAAATATATTCAAATAGAAAACAGTTATTTTAAATTGTAATAATATTTCACAATATTACTGTTTTTACTGTATTTTTAATTAAATAAATGTAGCCTTGGTGAGCAGACGAAACTTCTTTTAAAAACATTAAAAATCTTAGTGGTTCCAAACTTTTGGACTGTACTGTATGTATAACATACAATTTGGACTCTAAAATTGCAAGAGAATTAAAGCCACGTCTACTCAAGTCGTGGTCCAAATTTGAAAATGGCGTCACAATTGCAGTTCCTGTGAGATTTTAAGGCGTTGTACCAAAAACAGCCACTGGGCGACAAACTATATTGACATTTGACGCATTCTCCTGTCAAATTAAAACACTTAGAAGCTTGTTTCCACTACTAAAACAAATAAAAAAGGTAATTGCGATTTATCATCTCACAATTCTGACTTTCTCAGAATTGAGATTTAAACTCGCAATTACGAGTTATAAAGTCAGAATTGTGAGTTTATATCATGTAGGGCCAGTTGTTCAAAAAGTTGAATCTGGATCAGAATGATCTGGATTAGGAAATCCCATGTTTTGCCATCCAGGATCAGGTAATCCATCTTACTTTTGTGCTGGTTTTTCAAAGAAAAATTGGATTGGATCACTGTGATCCAGATACACACTTTTCCAGATAACCAAATCTGGATTACCAGTGCTCTACGGAACCCCTAAAGGGACATGCTGATAAAGAATATGGGTTTTGAATTAAATATGATATTTTTGTTGGATATTTACAGCTGTTTGGGGATTGTTTTATGGCACCAACATCTCTTTTTAACTTTACAGTAGGTTACTGAAAGGTTAAATATGTAGGCTAATGTCTACTTTTAATTTATTACTTTAAAAGTTAAACTAATCAAGAGCAAAAAAAAAAAAAGTGTATATTAAATGATATAAATGTATTTTTTTGACCAGTTTTAAAGTTCACATTTTTGTTTCAAAATCTACCCTTCTGATGGGATCAGTATAATCCAGATTTTTTGGATCAAAGGTATCCCAATTTTACTAAAAAGTTTTGAACACAAACTGATGATTTTATTCAGATCAAAACCAAGATTGGATTTTGTGATCTAATCTGATTTCAGAATCCTTTTTTCCTTTTGAACAACCCATTTTCAAGATTTTATCCAATCCGATCAGATTACGTTTGAACAACTGGCCCTTAATTCTGACTCGTAATTCTAAGAAAAGGGTAAGATAGTAATCATCTTTTTTAGTTTTTATTTCATGGCAGAAACAAGCTTCCATAACCAACAGTGTGCAAATATGGAACCTTGAGTCTTTGACCTTTCCAACGACGTGTTTGTCAAGATCAGAAAGAGATTTGACTATAAAATAAGGTAGTAAACTTCATAAAATTTGAAACATGACACTGCCCACTAGGGGGAAGGTACACCGGGACACCGACCGATAACAAGTTATGAAAATATCCCTTTGGACCCGAAGCTATGTTTATTGCATATGTATCCTGAAAAGGGCTCTGTTAAAGCAAATATACGGAAGCTTATAGATTTTAGCTTATTACAGGCCAAACGTGTAATTGCATTAGGGTGGAAAAACATTCAAGGACCTGTTCTTTCACAGTGGACAAAAGAGATGACTTATGTTAATTTTTCAAAAGCAAGATTATATGCTACTAGAAGTAAAGCAGATGTATTTAAAAAGATATAGTCCCCTTTTGTACAATTTGTTAATAGGTAGATAAAGTGGAATGTGATGACTTTTGAAATCAGTTGGGTTTTTATTTTTCAACAACTTTTATCCACATGTGATAAATTTGTGTTTATGTGTACATACACACTACCGTTCAAAAGTTTGGGATCGGTACGAATTTTAATGTTTTTAAAAGAAGTTTCGTCTGCTTACCAAGACTGCATTTATTTAATTAAAAATACAGTAAAAACAGTAATATTGTGAAATATTATTACAATTTAAAATAACTTTTCTATTTGAATATATTTTACAAAGTAATTTATTCCTGTGATCAAAGGTGAATTTTCAGCATCATTACTCCAGTCTTCAGTGTCACATGATCCTTCAGAATTCATTCTAATATGCTGATTTGCTGCTCAATAAACATTCATTATTATTATCAATGTTGAAAACAGTTGTGTACTTTTTCTTCCAGGATTCCTTGATTAATAAAAAGTTCAAAAGAACAGCATTTATCTGAAATACAAAGCTTTTGTAACATTATACACTACCGTTCAAAGGTTTGGGGACAGTAAGAATTTATTTTAATTTTTTTTGAAAAGAAATGAATTTAATTCAACAGGGATGCATTAAATCATTCAAAAGTGACAGTAAAGACATTTATAATGTTACAAAAGATTATATTTCAAATAAATGCTGTTCTTTTGAACTTTCTATTCATCAAAGAATCCTGAAAAAATATATATTGTACTCATATTTTGTACAATTGTACACATTAAATGTTTCTTGAGCAGCAAATCAGCATATTAGAATGATTTCTGAAGGATCATGTGACACTGAAGACTGGAGTAATGATGCTGAAAATTCAGCTTTGATCACAGAAATAAATTATATTTTCAAATAGAAAAGTTATTTTAAATTGTAATATTTCACAATATTCCTGTTTTCACTGTATTTTTAATTAAATAAATGCAGTCTTGGTGAGCAGACGAAACTTTTAAAAACATTCAAAATGTACCGATCCCAAACTTTTGAACGGTAGTGTATATGTATTCATGTATATATCTATGTATGTAAATGTGCAGTAGGTGTTTTTTTGGGGGGAGTGGGGAAAGTGTATTCTGTAACTGTATAATTCTATATTCTGAATTGTTCATGGGGGTTCTACAACAAAATCAATAAATACAGAGTGGAAAAAAAAGTCAAGTTATGATGACTCCACATGTGGACTGCATTAACATTTGCGTGAATCTTAGCGAATCTTGCAAGCACACGACGACTCACCTGGAGGAGGGCGTGTGGACAGACCATCCGAAGTCTGCGATCTTCAGCTCTCCATTGGCCCCCAGCAGCAAGTTCTCAGGTTTAATGTCTCTGTGGATCACGTTCTTTGAGTGGCAGTAGCTCAGAGCGTCTGCAAGCTCCATTATATACTGCAAACAGACATATTATGGGATGTTACTGACTTCAAAAGTCTTTGCTCATGTTTAATCTCTGAATGAAACAACGCTTTCTTACAGTGGCACTTCGCTGGTCATCGAAAGTCCCGCAGCGCTGCAGCTCTCCGTACAGCTCTCCTTTGGGAGCAAACTCAAGGATGAGATAAACACGTGACGTGTCGTGGAAGTAACCATAGAGACGCAGGATATTGGGATGTCTGAAAGAGGAGGAAACAAGAGTCAGTTCACAACAGTCTTTGCCCATCATACACACAGCTCTGACTTTCAGCAACTAGGCCGGTCACGATAATCAATAGATGTATCGCACAATATGTGGACACTGCGCTGTTTTTCAATGCAAACGTGTGCTAGACGGGCGAATTTGACCACTGCGCTCGTGTCTTTCACAGCATATCGCGCATGAAACGGCGTTATAAATGTGCAACGCTCAAGTTAAAATAAGTCCAACTTTTAAAACACACCTCTAGATTTAGCAGCTGTGACATCTGTGCCTTTGTTCATGTGGACATCTGACTGCCAAGTAGGGTTTGTGTTTTTCAGCAGTAGTGTGCACCCCTTACTTTATTGAGGAAAGAAGGTCCAGGGAAAATCTGTACATGGATAATCTCCATATATATGTCTTTAGTGCATTTGCAAGCATGTTTGTTTTGTTCCAATTGTTATTTTGCACTTTTTGTTAGCAAAGGGTTATTTATTATTCAACATTATAGTTATTTTTTGACACTTCAATTCCAGTGTATAAATATTAGCCATTTGAAAGTGCGAAGGCCTACTTGCATTATGTTATATTATGATCATTTATTCAGTGGTATAAAATGGTCTTTAAAGGGTTAGTTCACCCAAAAATGAAAATTCTGTCATTTATTACTCTCCCTCATGTCGTTCCACATCCATAAGACCTTCGTTAACCTTCGGAACGCAAATTAAGATATTTTTGCTCCATGAGGCCTGCATAGCCAGCAATGACATTTCCTCTCTCAAGATCCATTAATGTACTAAAAACATATTTAAATCAGTTCATGTGAGTACAGTGGTGCAATATTAATATTATAAAGCCACGAGAATATTTTGTGCGCCAAAAAAACAAAATAACGACTTATATGGTGATGGCCGATTTCAAAACACTGCTTCAGGAAGCTTCGGAGCATTATGAATCAGCGTTATGAATCAGCGGTTCGGATCGCGTGTCAAACTGCTGAAATCACGTGACTTTGGCGATCCGAACCACTGATTCGACACAAGATTCATTATGCTCCGAAGCTTCCTGAAGCAGTGTTTTGAAATCGGCCATCACTATATAAGTCGTTATTTAGTTTTTTTGGCGCACCAAAATATTCTCGCCACTTAATAATGTTAATATTGAACCACTGTACTCACATGAACTGATTTAAATATGTTTTTAGTACATTAATGGATCTTGAGAGAGGAAATGTCATTGCTGGCTATGCAGGCCTTACTGAGTCACCGGATTTCATCAAAAATATCTTAATTTGTGTTCCGAAGATGAACGAAGGTCTTACGGGTGTGGAACGGCATGAGGATGAGTAATAAATGACAGAATTTTCATTTTTAGGTGAACTAACCCTTTAAATTACAATATCACAATATATCGCCCAACATAAAGTAGTTATTGTGACAGGCCTAGCACAGACTCATCCAGCAAAAAATAAAAAAGTATAGTTTTCCAGCCATAAAGTGAAAAAAACAGCCACACCAACCTGAGATGAGACTGGATCTCCACCTCCCGCCGCAGCTGGTGCTCCACGCCAGCTTTTTCCAGCTGCTTTTTAAACAGAACCTTGAGCGCCAGGATAAACTTGGTCTGACGTTCCCTGGCTAGATACACACTCCCAAACTTGCCTTTGCCCAGAGCTCGGCCAATGTCGAAATTCTCTAAACTCCACGCTTTCCTAAAGAATAGACAAAACACAGAGACGGTCATGACCATTCCTCAGTGAAATAATACTGATGGCATTAAATAATTATCCATGAGCCATAAGGAAAACAGTCATCAAGAATGCAGGTTAATATTTAAGTTTAAAAAAAATATACACACATTTAAAATGGCCTTTAAATATTTAGACTTTTAAAAGTATATTCACTTTAAGTAGTCACTCAGTTAATAATATAAAGTATAAACTTGTAAATAATTGTTTTTAAACATACCAGATTCTGTGGACAATTTTAATGCAATTGACCCTTCGCCGGGAGTTTGATTGACAAGCGATCTAACCAATCAGAACGCCGAATCCGCCATTTTGTCCGACAAAGCAGTCAGGAGTTAGATTAACCTCGGTGGACTTAAACTTGAAAAATGGTGTGTATTGACATCTTTCCGCGTTTGAAACAACATTTCTTCTCATGATCATTCATGTTTATTTGATGCCATAAATTAACTAGTTGGAAGAGATGATCGGTTTACGCGGGTCTTTGCGAAGGGTCAATTTTTTTAATGGTAAAATCTATTTTTTGCCAAGAACTCAAACTGCGTTTTAACTTTGTTAAACATTTCTTCCAAAGTGAATAAAAGAAGGTTTCCTCAGTGGATTAAACCCGGCACAATCTAATAAAACATGCCTTTAATTTGTTTATCATTTAACGCCATACCAGAATCAAACTCTATATTAAACGGCAAACTCAACAGTAATAATTTACAATACTCAAAAACATGTCTATCTTCTCCTAATATTAAAAACTTGTGTCATCCTGGAATTAACTATTCAGCAACTGGTATAAACAATCGATTTAAAAAACATTGGGACTAAATCCATGACGTTTGTTTATAATTTGTAAATAGCTTACTTGGAAGTATAGGACATTCCATTGGAAGGAGTTTCTGGAAAAGAACAGAAAGGGTCATTATAATGTTCTCAATGTTGTGAAGTAAGGATATAAAAAAGGAACTGACGTATCCATGCTTACGGTGAGGTTTGTCCTGCTTGCTGGGTTCGGACGCTTTATTAGGCTCAACAACATGAACCAGCTTTGGTTGCGGTTTGTGTTGCGTTGTTGTTTTGAGCTGATCTGGATTGACGTTCTGGTCTCCAGGACACGAGGTTTTCACAGGAACCGAGACTCCAGCGGGCTTCTGCTGACTCACAGGACGCTGAATGCGTTGCGGTCCATGTGCCGTCCCGAGAACACGCGTGTGCGGGGTCGACACGGGCTTCTGGGTGCTCTGTGTCACCGGAACTCTTTTGGGTCCGCTGACAGAACCCTGCAGAACATCAGAGTTGAGCAAACATTCCATTTGATCATTTTGCAAACGCTACTTTAATGTTCTTTGAACATTCTGAAACATGTAGCAACATTTGAAAAAGTTAACAATGAAACGCTCCTGAAATGTCAGATGGATAGAATCACCTGCGATTAAAACATTTAAAGGGTTAGTTAACCCAAAAATTTAAATGTCATTAATTACTCTCCCTCATGTCGTTCCACACCCGTAAGACCTTCGTTAATCTTCAGAAGACAAATTAAGATATTTTTGTTGAAATCCGATGGCTCAGTGAGGCCTGAGCAATGACATTTCCTCTCTCAAGATCCATTAATGTACTAAAAACATATTTAAATCAGTTCATGCGAGTACAGCGGTTCAATATTAATATTATAAAGCCACGAGAATATTTTTGGTGCGGCAAAAAAACTAAACTTATTTAGTGATGGCCGATTTCAAAACACTGCTTCAGGAAGCATAATGAATCAGCGTGTCGAATCAGCAGTTCGGAGCGCCAAAGTCACATGATTTCAGCAGTTTGACACGCGATCCGAATCATGATTCGACAAAAGATTCATAACGCTCCAAAGCTTCCTGAAGCAGTGTTTTGAAATCGGCCATCACTAAATGGACTAGGTGCACAAGATGGCGCCGGTGAGCTGCGGCGATTTTGTTCTGACAGCTGGGTAGCTAAACTGCCTTCTCTTTCTGCGTGGAACAACACGGGACCATCTTGAAGATCTAATGTTTGCTATTGTCAACCGAAGCAACAATCCTCAGAGATATAAATAAACATGGGAATATGATATGGACTCAGTGCATGCTTTAGTAGCTTTATTTGGTAACATTATTATCGCGAACTGTATTATTAGTAGACAATGTAATTTAAATGCATAAATTTCAGTGTATTTCCCTGTGCGTTTCTATTAATTACTGCATTTATTTAGTTCAAGTGAGACGAGTAAATAGCATCTGTTGCATAAATCTGTCTCGTCTAAGCAACAGAAAACGTATTTTACTACGGGTAAAAAAATAAAATATTAAGCTACCTATATTAAACTGTTTGTGCAACAGTTAAAAATGTAAATGAATCGCAATCTTTTCACAGCCCTTGTTTTTAATCTAAAAATATAATTGATGGAAAGAAGTTGTAAAGTAGCTATGTGATCATATTGATGGAGCAATTGATGTAGTCAAGTGAAAATATAGCTCAGAATTGAGAAATATGGAAATAAATTTATCACAGGGCAAACGTGTGAATGTTCACAAGGCATTTTATGCAGACAACTCTAATCGTAGTTGTATATTTACAGGCATTATTGTCATTGTATATGCGTATGCACCATGAGTTCGTTAATCTATTCTAACCCATGCATGCATGCATTTAAATGCCATTGGCTCATGTGATTGTACTATAGGGCTGGGTAAAATTTTTTTTAGATTTTTTGATTAATCGTTTTTTAAAATGTGGTCGATTCAAAATCGATTCTCAAAGGCCACGAATCGATTTTTTTTCCATATTTATTTCCGCAAACATTGAACGTAAGATTAACGTTAATCTAATTACGAGTCTTCTCCACTAGATGTCACCCTCTTATTTGCCTTGCGCGATGTTCGCCTCTCGCTCCTTGGTGACGTCATTCATTCATTCAGTGCTTAAATGGCGGTTTCAGGTGCTTTGTCGACGTTGATGCCACCTTCACATAAAATCGAATCGAGAATCGAATCGATTTGAGAGCTTGTAGTCGAAATCGAATCGATCTGGAACATCTGAATCGACACCCAGCCCTATTGTACTATACATCCTAGTTGTTTTTAAGTGATATAACAGATTCTATAAACAACTATAAGAGATCATTTTCGGCTTTCCCCGGCATTCAAAGCGAAACCGGAAGTGTATATGCGTACACTCGCTGATCGAAAATCCAAAATGGCGGCCCCGTGCAACTAGTCCATAAGTCGTTATTTAGTTTTTTTGGGAGCACCAAAAATATTCTTGTCGCTTTATAATATTAATATTGAACCACTGTACTCACATGAACTGATTTAAATATGTTTTTAGTACATTAATGGATCTTGAGAGAGGCTATGCAGGCCTCACTGAGCCATCGGATTTCATCAAAAATATCTTAATTTGTTTTCTGAAGAGTAATGAAGGTCTTACGGGTGTGGAACAACATGAGGGAGAGTAATTAATGATATTTTCATTTTGGGGTGAACTAACCCTTTAAATAAAGATTATATATATAAATAAATAGCATAAGTTGCATATGACATGTTTACATTACATAACAGAAGTTTGTGATTTTCAAAAAGTAGACAAATAGAAGATACTGGAAAATAATATTTAAGATATCTTATCAATATGCTAATTTCCTGAGAACAAACTTATAACAATATGCAGTTCCACTAAAATACCTTCTCATTTTCAGGTCGTTGAATCTTCAGATCTTTGCTTGATTTGGTTCTTGAAGCCGTTTCCATATTCTGAGTTCAAACAACGACATATTAATTGATTAAATACATAATTTCATCACAACTAGATTTATATCCAGTCAAAACTCCAATAAAGAACAAATATAACGACATTAAACCGGTCCCCGTTTAGATGACTCACAAACTAAAGTTTCAATTAAAAATGTTTATAGAATAAAATAAATAGTTAAGAAATGAATCAATCAATTTTAAACGCGTTTTTGCGTCGTTGTTTGATCACGACAGTGCCGTTACCTCCGTCAGCCGTTTCCACACGACAAATCCTCCTCAAAACACGACAGAAACACGATGATTTCCTCCTCGCCGTATTAATAACACGTTACCATCGACTAAATCCGTCGTGTGTGATATTTAATATCGAGAAAACTCATGAATAACTATATTTATGACTCGACAGGCGGAAGCGATTCTCCTCAGCGACTGCGATCCTGGCCTGTTTGATTTCAAATAACCCACTTTTAAATACCTTTAAATATTGTACGATTCTGATTGGCCAGATGGCACAGTAAACTGGAATCTTATTGGTTGTTGGAGACTCCGTCATGTGACGCAAATGCCCCGCAAGTAAAGCCGGGAAAATGCACTATTGCGGATGACCAGCAGGTGGCGCTAATGATCGGGCTAAAAATATTATAATCAAGTCTAGCCTTTATGTGTGTGATGTAAAGGCTAAATAAGGACATATTAGAGCCTTATTTATTTTTCTGGTTTTCTTCCATTCCTAATTGTATGTGAATAATTTAAATAAAACTGAAATTTTGGTCTGAGGTTTGGTCATTTTCAAACAAACTCCTCCTAAATAATAACCACATTTGCTTCAGTCAGTTTTCTGTTGTTCCTCTTTTAAAGTTCAGAAAATACACAAGCCGTTATTATTTAGTATGAACGTTATTTATTGTAAACAGCTTTGGCTGTGTTCTGAGATGAACCTCTAAAACAAACTAGACATTTAATTCAACGCTAAATACTTTCAATCTTTCCACCAAGTTTCTGCTTTTGTGATTTAATACCAAATATGCCTGTAACAAACATTTACATTCAATATAAATAAGTTGTTAAATGCAGTCATGTTTATTTTAGTCCGTCATAATAATCCAGAGATGCAAATTGAAGTAAACCCAAAAAAAAAACAGAAGCTCTTCAATGCAATTTCAACTGAGAAGGAAACTAAAACACAAGGTTTCTGTGCTGAAGCAATAACACACATCCACAAACATAACTACCATCTTCATGTGTTTTTTTTACATAATTACATCCTGAAGAAGTTCTGGACTGATATCCATCTGCACATTGGTACCGTTTTCCCGCCGCTGACAAAGATGATGCTGGAGTTGTGAATTGCGGATGCACGTATTGCATGAAATTACATAAACCTAGAAAATATAAATAAATAAATAGAATGTATTCCACCCTCCTCAAATCAAACACTGCAGAACGCTAGTGGTCCAAAGGCACATTTCTATGGAAGCTTGTTTCCGCCATGAAATTCCGTCAGGTAATTGCGACTTTATCTCACAATTCTGACTTGTTTTTCTCGCAATTGCAAGTTATAAAGTCAGAATTGCATGTTATAATGTCCAATTGTGAGGGGAAAAAGACAATTCTGACATTATAACTCGCAATTGCATGTTATAGTCAAATTGCGAAAAAAGTTAAGTCACAATTCCGACTTTATATCACGTAATTCTGACTAAACTGGCAATTCTGACTTTATCGCGCAATTGCATGTTATAGTTAAATTTGCGAAAAAAGTTGCAATTCTGACTTTATATGACAATTGCGAGTTTATCACTCAATTCTGACTTTATATTGTGCAATTCTAACTTTGTATCTCACAACTGCATGGTGGTCAAATTTGCGAAAAAAGTCGCAATTCTGACTTTATATGACAATTGCGAGTTTATTTCACGAAATTCTTACTTTATATTGTACAATTCTAAATTTATATCGCGCAATTCTGACTATATCACGCAATTTTGACTTTGATCGCACAAATGCATGTTATAGTCAAATTTTTGAAGTAAAAAAAGTTGCAATTCTGACTTTATATGACAATTGCGAGTTTATATCGCGCAATTCTGACTTTATATCGTGCGATTTTGACTTTGATCGCACAAATGTATGTTAGTCAAATTTGCGAAAAAAGTAAAAAAAAAAAAGTCACAATTCTGACTGACAATTGCAAGTTTATATTGTGCAATTCTGAATTTATATCGCGCAATTCTGACTATATCATGCAATTTTGACTTTGATCGCACAAATGCATGTTCTAGTCAAATTTGCTAAAAAGGTAAGTCACAATTCTTACTTTATGACAATTGCGAGGTTATATCGCGCAATTCTGACTTTGATCGCACAAATGTATGTTAGTCAAATTTGCGAAAAAAGTAAAAAAAAAAAAAGTCACAATTCTGACTCTGACCATTGCAAGTTTATATTGTGCAATTCTGAATTTATATCGCGCAATTCTGACTATATCATGCAATTTTGACTTTGATCGCACAAATGCATGTTCTAGTCAAATTTGCTAAAAAGGTAAAAGTCACAATTCTTACTTTATGACAATTGCGAGGTTATATCGCGCAATTCTGACTTTGATCGCACAAATGCATGTTAGTCAAATTTGCGAGAAAAAGTCAGAATTGTGACTTTTTTTTTTACTTATGACAATTGCAAGTTTATATTGTGCAATTCTGACTTTATATCGTGCAATTCTGACTTTACATCACGCAATTGCATGTTATAGTCAAATTTGCGGAAAAAGTAAAAGTCGTAATTCTGACTTTATGACAATTGCGAGTTTATATTGCGCAATTCTGAATTTAAATCACGCAATTTTGACTTTAATCGCGCAAATGCATGTTATAAAGTCAGAATTATGAGACAAACTCGCAATTCTGAGAAAAGTTTATAACACCCAATTCTGACTTTAAGAAAAAACTAATTGTGAGATATAAATTCGCAATTACCCTTTTTATTTTTTAGTATTTAGTGGCGTAAACAAGCTTCCATACATTTCTGTTGTTTCCCATCATCGCACACATTTGACCCTCCGAGGGTAAAGAACGCCTCACGTCTGGATCCAACATCCCAACTGCCTCCTGTTCAATTAAAGTCAAAGCACATGTTCACTACAGAGGGAAGAAGGTCATTAGCAGTACATGGAACATTCTGGAGTCACTCGATGATGATGATGATGATCATTCTATTCTCTGTAGTGCATTTAGTGCTCTTTTGTTTTTTAAGGAAGCGCGTTCTGAAGAATCCAACGTCTGAGATGGTCCTCCGAAATCTAGTTTGTTCCCTTCCTTGATGCTAAGTGTTAACAGTATAATATAGTAATAAAATAAGTTATAATATTACTAACTAATTTTCAAGTGTGTAAGTGCTGGTGACGCAATGCTAGCCAGCGTCGAACAGCTGCATTCGTGTAACAGAGCTAAACGTGGCGAATGGATCATGGCATCCGTTCCGTCTGAGCATCGATCTGTTCGCGCTGTGTAAATGTCCCGTTATACTGATTCATTAAAACTACGTTTGAGAGTTCATCATGGATGAGCGCTCTACTCTTCCCCTTCGTTGTCTTCTTGTTGTGCGTCAACAGCGGTCGATGTCTAAACCCCGGACCGTCTCTCTCTGTCGCTCGACGTCCCGACAGTCTCTAATGTAGAGGCTTGAATGCGTAGGACGCGGAGAATGAATTTCCACGACTGGAAAAAAGACACAGAGAAGAGCAGCGACAGAGAGGAAGGCCGTGCGCTGGCTCTCATTTCTCGGTGACGGCCGCGGCCATGGGCGTCCGCATGGTTCCTCTCGCTGTGATGGCCAGCTCCTCGATCTCTGTGTTCAGACGTCTGATCACCCACTCCATCGCCTCACGACCCTGCGGACGCAAACATTTACAAGTCATTAAATCTGTTAAATCTTTGAACATCCATTATTTGTCTAGTTGTTTGTGATCAAGTCAGCTTTATTTCTACAGCTCTTTATACAAATATATATATTGTACAGACTGTTTCACAACAGCTTCACAGTAATAAACAGGAAAATAACAGAATCAATTATGCAAACTTCATAATATGAGACTAATTAAAATTCTGCTGTAAAGCAGCTCTACAGAAGACACTGTCATTATTCAGTTCAGTTCTATAATTCAAATTCAGACGAGTTCATTAATGAATCATTCTGAGCCATTTGTGAACGACTCATTGAACTGACACTTGATTCACTCACGAATCTGTCAATATTTGACTCTTATTTTGACAGCACTGAGAATGCCAGAGCTCCTATTCTCCATCTTTATTAGTTTACTGCCTCTTTTTAACAGTTTGTCTAATAAATTATATAGAACTGTTAAACAAATAAAGTACATGTATTACAAATAAGCATTTGCTTTTCTATTATTAATAATAATAATCTTGTTTTTATTAAAAAATAAAAACGCAAGTGCCCTGTTGGATACAGCTTTTTATTCATATTTTTACTAATTTCTTTATTTGTGAAATAATAGTTTTACAGAATCAAAAAGTTGCCATCTAAAGTATAAATCAGATTTTTTCTTCATGTAATTCATTTTTATTTTATTTAAAGGATTAGTCCACTTTTTAATAAACTTTTCCTGATAATTTACTCACCCACGTCATCTAAAATGTTCATGTCTTTCTTTCTTCAGTCGAAAAGAAATTAAGGTTTTTGATGAAAACATTCCAAGATTTTTCTCCTTATAGTGGACTTCAATGGACTCCAAACGGTTGAAGGTCAAAATTACAGTTTCAGTGCAGCTTCAAAGACCTTCAAACGATACCAGACGAGGAATAAGGGTCTTATCTAGAGAAACCATCGGTCATTTTTGAAAAAAATACAACCGTTTATGCTTTATAAACACAAAATATCGCCTAGAACATGCTTCCCGTTTCCGCATTCTTCAAAACGCTTACGCTGTGTGTCCTACGCCTTCCCTATTGTTCGTTCCGTAAGTAGAATAGGAAAGACGTAGGACACACAGCGTAAGCGTAAGCACGTTCAAGGCGATATTTTGTGTTTATAAAGCATAAACGGTTGTATTTTTTTAGAAAATGAGCGATGGTTTCTCTAGATAAGACCCTTATTCCTCGTCTGGTATCGTGTAGAGCTCTTTGAAGCTGCACTGAAACTGTAATTTTGACCTTCAACCGTCTGGAGGCCATTGAAGTTAGCTCAGTGGTTAGAGCGTGGCATTAGCAATGCCAAGGTCATGGGTTCGATCCCAGGGATTGCACATACTCCGATACAAATGTATAGTATAATGCAATGTAAGTCGCTTTGGATAAAAGCGTCTGCCAAATGCATAAATGTAAATGTAAATGTAATGAACATTTTAGATGACATGGGGGTGAGTAAATTATCAGAAAAAGTTTATTAAAAAGTGGACTAAACCTTTAAATATTATGTCAAATAAATATAAAATTCTTTTAATTAAATATTGTGATATAATTCGAGTGAAACGCTTCTGGAAAAAGATCAAATGTAGGGGCGGGGCTTGATTTTGTCTGTGGGAAATTGACTGAATGGCTGTGGTTTGCTATTGGTGGATCTCATGTGAGTGACAGGTTGCCCCGCCCTCGTGCCAGTAACTGGTGAAGCGTGTTTTGTTTGCTCACCTTTCCAGCATTGGTGGAGATGGTGGACGCCATGAGTCCCTCCAGATAGCTGCTCAGACTGACGCCCTTCACAGAGATGATGGCCTCCTGGGTGAGCATCGTCCTGTAAGAGCGGCAGCAGATATTGAACACGTTCACGACATACATGAGGTGTTTAAAGGCAGTTTACCCAAAAACTATAATTCTGTCACCAGTTACTCTCCCTCATGTCGTTCCAAACCCATAAGACATCTTTGAAACACAAATGAAGATATTTTAATTTCTGTGCCTCCAGTGAAAGTCTGTTCACCCAAAAATCTTTAAAATGTTCATTAAGAGATTGTAAAATAAATCCATATGAATGCAGCGGTTTAATTCAAGTCTTCTGAAGAGACACAATCACTTTATATGATTTAATTTAGGCTCTTATTTACATATAAACATTAATCAGCGAACGTTCATGGTAAACAGAAGCTCAATCATACTCGCTTAATGCACAAATGTCATTGAGCTTCTGCTTAAATGTTCAATGTTTGTATGTGAATAATAGCCTAAATTAAATCATATAAAGTGATTGTGTCTCTTCAAAAGTCTCGAAATAAACTGCTCCGTTCATATTCACCATCTCTTTACGAATGTTTTGAAGCTTTAAGGGTGAATATTCTTTCAATGGAGCAACAGAAATCTCTCAGTTTTCATTTCAAATATCTTCATTTGCGTTTCAAATGTCTTGGTTTGGAGAGTAAATAAGAGATTTAAATTTTTAGGTGAACTGTCCATTTAAGAGGAGCAGCATGTAAAGAACAAGGCTGTATAAGCTTAGATAGCTAGTTAAACAGAGACTGAATCTTACTTCTCCGGGTCCTCCGGGTGCGGTCGGTATGTGAGCCGCTCGTCCACAGAAACCATGTTAGTGAAGGTGATCTACGGTGAGAAAATCAGGCAGAGCATGAGAGGTATGACACATCTACAAAATATGCTGTTTACAACCATAACACAAACCAACGCCCTCCTAGAATGCAACACAGACTGGCCAGATGATATTCACACAAACTTAACTGCTATATAAAAGGCCAGAACATGAATGCATGAGAAAAGGTGCGCAGGATTTACTGACACACCAGAAATGTCCTGACAGATTCACATCAGCCTGAGAGTTTAAAGTGCATATTGCAGGTTAAACATTGTTTTCGAGATGGATATATAACCGTGTACAAAAATACCATATAAAAAGGTACTGCAGGGTTTAAAAATGTTTTGTAGGACATAAGGGCACGAATTTAGTAGATAAAGTGACAGTCTCTGTAAAAACCTCTCAGCGTCGCGTCATTTTACGTCACGAGAGGAAGTCGTTCGCCGAGCTCTGTGTTGACTCAGTGCAGAGTAGGTTGGTATTCAGTGACAGCGGTCGTGAATCAGTGTGTTTTGGGTAGTTTTTGTATTCTATTTATCATCGACATGGTAAATTATTGTGTTTGTGGAGGTTGCACAAACTCCAGCCTGTCAGGACATCGAGTCCAGAGGTTTACTAACAAGAAAAAGGACGCTGCTATCTTCCGTGCCGGGGTGTGTTTTGTGCAGGTGAAGAGACGGGACTTCACTTCTGCATCTGCTTCGAAAAACGCATTCATTATAGACCGGAGGATTATCATCCTGGCTATATGATGGAGTTTAACATTGTAATACTACTGTAAATTATTATATTAAGTGAATAAACTTACACACGCGATGCTTCTTCACCGTTTCTACTTGAATCAATTTCAACACTGATGAATACAAAAAATGCATACAGTCTCACACTCGCACAAAACATTTTTGAATTATGTGCTGGTAATGTAAATACTCCAATTTCATTCATGCCATGTATGTAAACTTGACTGTAAACGTATATATACATTCAAGTTCACACAACTACATAATCATGACGTCATATACATCCTCACACTATCAGTGAATGGGCACGGAATAAACTCATAACACATAATTAATGAATAAAGGATAACATTGCATGAAACACATGTAACACTTATGTTCGGCCGCCGGCGGGAGACATGATCACGGATCCGTCAGAGAGATGAAAACGTGAATTGTGCACCGTAAGTCTTGTTTTTTACAAAACTACTAAATCTTTCCTGTAGCTCAGTGGTTAGAGCATGGCACTAGCAATGCCAAGGTCATGGGTTCGATCCCAGGGATTGCACATGCTCGGATACAAATGTATAGTATAATGCAATGTAAGTCGCTTTGGATAAAAGCGTCTACCAAATGCATAAATGTAAATGTAAATCAGTTGTGATGAGAAACCGCTATATCACGTAACGTTAGTGTGGACGGATATTAACGAAGTTTATTAGTTTCTGTAATTAGTAATCAATGAAGTTACTCCTATGACCAATACTAGCTTTGCTGTTGCCTGATTCATGATAATAATCTGTACAATATTGTGATCTGAGCAGTGTTGCATATCGTTAGCTAAAGTGTATAATCCTGGCCTGTCGCTGCTCTCTTGACCACATAGCAGGCTAATTGTATGGCTGTGGCCTGTTATACGAGTATGAATAAACATTTACAATTTCCTCAGCATCCGAACTGTCATTGCGATCCATTGTTTTTCCTACTTTTTATATTGATCACACTCCCTCCAGTTACGTCACTTCCGATTTTGCATTTTTCAGATGCGGAAGTAAAATTTTCAAACAAAAAACGACTCCAGAGCCTATGTAGCGTATTTATACGTGTTTTTCAAGAAAATTTCATACATTATTTTTCTATACATTGAATCACTGAAGCTCTAACCTGCAATATGCCCTTTAAGCTTTCAAATGATACCTGATTGGGAAAAACCGGGACACTGAGAGTTCACAGGCTATATGAATCAGATTGTGAATGAAAAGTGCTGGCTCAATATGATCTGGTTACATCATGTGCACCGACACGTGTTGCTTGTAATAAACCACAGTTGACTGATATCAGTCGTGCCACTTACATTAGTCGACTGGAGCTCAAAGGTTTTCTCTTTGGGATCGACTATGGAGTGCTCCTGGATGTATGTACATGTCCGTGTGTTGCCAATTATCTGTGGAAAAAGACAGCGGGTTGATGTCTAAATCATACATCTTTACAAACAGACAGTGATCTCAAGACAGTCAGTTTTGGCTTTAGTGTCACTCAGTGTAATGGGCAAGACAAACTCTAATTAACCGACACTCTACTATTATCTTGACCTGTACTAGGACTGACAACACAAAGCCTGTCACATGAACATGGTTCAAATCTCATTCATTTCTCAAGACGACGCCACTGTGACAAGAAAATTCCATGTAATTCTACACGTGTGAATGCAAACAGCAATATAATGTGTACAGGAAACTCAAAGCTTTGGATGCACATTCTGTAAAATGATTAGAAACACGTTTCATTTGATCCCTTTAATATCTTGTTCAAATCTCTTGGATCTCTGGGAGTTTTTGAAGACCTAGAACCCAGAACGCAACTTTTCTGCTTACCAAAGTTGCATTTATTTGATCAAAAATACATACAAATTTTAGTGCTGTCCCCTAATAGTCAACGAAAAGAGGCTTATGCTGTGTTCCAGACGAGGTTGGACCTGGGAATATCCCAAATTAATGTCCCACTTCAGACCTCAGTGAGTTCCTGTCAATCACGTTCACATGTTGACCGCATGATCACAATGAGAGCATATCGTGTTTTTGTCTCAATTATGGCAAAATCTGAATAAAAATAACATAAAATCACTTTAAAACAGCCGATGAAAAGCAAAAACTGCTCAATTTGCTGCTCAAGAAACATTTATGATTATTATCAATGTTGAAAACAGTTGTGCTGCTTCAGATTTTTGTGGAAACTGTGATACATTTTATTTTTCTGGATTCTTTGATGAATAGAAAGTAAAAAAAAAAACAGCTTTTCTAACATTATAAATGTCACTTTGGATCAATTTAATGCATCCTTGATTAATAAAACAATCATAAATGTTTCTTGAGCAGCAAATCATCATATTAGAATGATTTCAGAAGGATCATGTGACACTGAAGACTGGAGTAATGATGCTGAAAATTCAGCTTTGATCACTGGAATAAATTACACTACTATATATTCACATTGAAAACAGCAATTTTGAATTGCAATAATATTTAGCATTTTTTACTTTATCAGCCTTTGTGAGCAGAAGAGACTTCTTTCAAAAACATTAAAAATCTTTAAAGACAAGTAAGGTATCTAACAACAAACTGACTAGGAATCAAGCTGGGAAGTTTTGGCCTTTAGCGGCCCTTGAGCAGAATGAAAGTAACAGCTCAAGGACGACAGGAAGAAGTCACAACTCACTTGCGTAATACGTCACAGCGGAACAGTTCATTCAGAAACACGACACCAGAACGACATGTGCTGAGGACTAACCAGACCGATATAACCATTCAGTCAGTTCGCCTACGGGTCAGGAATCCTCACACTCAGGAGGCCAAACCGAGGTTAGTTGGGATACGAACATCTCAAACAGCGTGACTGAACTCTGAGCAGGATTTCACCTCGGCTTGACGGTTTCCACCAAACAATGAGAGCTACTGAGTTCCTATTTCAAGATTAACATCAGCTGCTAGCTTTAATTCCACGAAACATGCAAATAAACAGATTAGTCTGTCTTATCTAGGAGAAAAGGAGGGAGTTTGTACCGATCTAACGATGGAAGGCAGACCCCATTCAGTGCTGAGCAGCCGTTTGCTGTGCAGACGTCCCTGCTGGTCCACGTTACGGTCCAACACGTCCACGCCGAACACGCTGGGGTTCATGGGGTTTGGGTACTTCTGCATGGCAGCTTTGGTCACGGTTTCCCATGGATGGCTGTGAGAGACAAAAGCAGACACTTTATTATTGACACATTGAAAGCAGAAAATATTAAAGAGGACCTACAATGCCCCTTTCACAAGATGTAATATAAGTCTCTGGTGTCTCCAGAATGTGTCTGTTAAGTTTCAGCTCAAAATACCCCACAGATCATTTATTATAGCTTGTCAAATTTGCCCCTATTTGGGTGTGAGCAAAAACACACAGTTTTTGTGTGTGTCCCTTTAAATGCAAATGAGCTGCCCGCTTTCCAGAAGAGGGCGTAGCTTTAACAGCTCAACAACAACAAAGCTGGAGAATCTCACGCAGCCAAAATGACGAAAGTGTTCAGCCTTACATTGTTCAAACCGGAGTCGACACTGATGGAGAGACTCAGGAAGAAGTTACAACTTTTAGAATGAAACTGGACGTTTCTGAATGGTTAGTGGATAAATTTATGTAGTTGCAGTGGAGTTGATTCAACTCATCTACTAGCATGTGCCGTCATGTTCATCTTTTGTGTTGAATTGACCCTCGTTTGTGAAGCAGTCCGGCGTAAAATGACGGCATGACAACAACACTCTACTACAACAACTCTTCCTCTTCTCTAAAGCAGCCCAACATGGCCCCGCCCCCTTTGTTGAGTTTTCTCAGGGGCGGGGTTTATGTAAATGTTGGGGTTTGTGATGTCAAAGAAATTATCTCCCTTTGCATTGAACTTTGAGCTTTGCAAATGTTGTTTATGCTCAAACAGCAACATTACACACTAACTAAAGTTAAAAAAGGAAATCATAAGCGTGTTTAATTGCATCTGAAGCGCAACAGCTGATGAACATGACAGCGTATGGTGGTGTTATATAATGCGTCTGCATCTGTGCATAACTGTAACACAATCACTGAGGAGTGACTTCAGTTAAAGACATCACATGAGCTGCGTTACATCTGCAATGTGACCGTGGGACATCACAAGCCGTTTCATTCAACGACGGAGTCAGAAAGAGGATTCAACTACTGTTTTATCAGCAACCACATTTATAGCCACAACCAGTCACAATGCAAAAACAGCTAAAAGTATTTTCAAAAGAAATATGAACTAGGACATTCAAAAGCCAAATTGAAAACATTAAAAGTGCATGAAATTGATATGAAATCAATGTCCAAAGTATCTTTCACAGGATAAATCCTGAGTACAATCTTATATATTTTAACAAAATGCTTTAAATAAAACACTCAAATGTTTTCAGACCTTCAAATTACTACACTTGTCATTAATAGGCTACCTCAGTCCTCTATTGTTGGCTTGTTTGTGTTAATAGGGAAGTATCATCATGTCCAAGTCACCACTGCTTAACAAATTTGATATAACGTCTGTGTAATGTAATTTAAAAGGGAAGTTTCACTGTTCATTTCTTCCTTATTATGTCGTATGTCCAAGTAAAACGCTTCAGGAAGAAGAACAAATGTAGGGCGGGGCTTGATTTTGTCTGTGGGGAATTGATTGGATGGTTGTGGTTTGCTATTGGTGGATCTCATGTGAGTGACAGGTTGCCCCGCCCTCCTCATCAGAGAAGAGAAGCTGATTCAAGATTATGGGGAACATGAATTTAAAAAAACAATGATGTGCACGGATAAATAATTTAGAATAAATACTATAATATTCCATAGAAACAAAAATTGTCAATTTTGATTTCACGGTGACTTTAAGAGATTATTTATGATTAATGATCAATATATGACCTTGGACCACAAAACCAGTCATAAGGGTCAATTTTTTGAAATTGAGATTTATACATCATCTGAAAGCTGAATAAATAAGCTTCCCATTGATGTATGGTTTGTTAGGAAAGGACCATTTTTAAAAATCTGGAATCTGAGGGTGCAAAAAAAAAATCTAAATATTGAGAAAATCACCTTTAAAGTTGTCCAAATGAAGTCCTTAGCAATGCATATCCACTCACAAAAAAACATTTTTTATTATTTACGGTAAGAAATTTGCAAAATATCTTCATGGAACATGATCTTAATNCATTGATGTATGGTTTGTTAGGAAAGGACCATTTTAAAAAATCTGGAATCTGAGGGTGCAAAAAAAAAATCAAAATATTGAGAAAATCACCTTTAAAGTTGTCCAAATGAAGTCCTTAGCAATGCATATCCACTCACAAAAAAACATTTTTTATTTATTTACGGTAAGAAATTTGCAAAATATCTTCATGGAACATGATCTTAATATCCTAATGATTTTTGGCATAAAAGAAAAATTTGTAATTTTGACCCATGCAATGTATTGTTGGCTATTGCTACAAATATACCCGTGTGACTTATGACTGGTTTTGTGGTCCAGGGTCACATATGTGGATGTGACTGTGTGTACAGTGTAAAAAGGGATTGAGAACAGTATAAACAAACCTGGAACAAAAGTTTGCATGTTTTATAATGAAACATCTGTTGCTTTTTAAATATGTTTGTTTTCGGACTCATGTGTCTGAAATTAAGTAAACACTACACTCCTAAAATAGTTAGAGCCTGGCGGCTTCAGCTAGTACATTCCGTCATATGAATGGTTGCCTGGGAGACCGTCAGCAGTCATGTGACACGTGACGTCTGGCGGGAGGTCCATGTTGTAGGGGAAAGGTCGCCCGCACTCGCCGTCAAGGAGAGTTGCGCAACGTGGCTGCAGATTTACACACGCGGGTTCAGAGGTCACCTCATCTGAGCATCTGTAACTCTGAGTCAATGTCCACCGCAGCTGATAAGACTGCTATGACATCATCATCATCACCCTAAACAGCAGGATCAGCTTCAAAGTTAGTCGTTCGCCCTGCTGACCCACTGAAGCAAACTTCAGGACAATGAAATTCTTATTTCTCTCAAGCAGGAGGGGCTTAAGAAACAAAATACAAAGACATAAATATAAAATAATACACAGTAAAAGAACAATAACTAGTAAGAATAAACAATACAGCACTAACAATGTCAGACTGATGAAATCTCTAATCAATTTCATTCAGACATTCTTCTGAACATTGCTTCTTACTGTATTATTGCTATTCTTAATGTGTATTCTCTTATATTTAATGCCTTGGTATGTTATTGTTTCATCATTCTTGAGAGGAATGGACAAAATAAAGCTTAATTATACTAAAGAATGTGTGAAGTGAAGCTCAACATGAAAAAATACTATAGTAATTTATGTAAATACTATAGTGTTTTCGAACCATACTATAGTAAAGTACGTGAATTAATTTGTTGTGGTAATATAACAACTACAGTAATGACTTTACCCAATACTGTACTAAGTTTTCTACAACTATGGGGTACATTAGACAACAAAACTCTACAGTTTACTGTAGTAAAAACTAGGGCTGGGTAAAAAATATTGATTTCTCGATTTTAATCGATTCTCCTTTTTACGAACCGATATCAAAACAAACACATGATGTTTCCATCCACATATTTTTATGCACATTTTGGAATATTGCACAAAAACGATGGATGGAAACACCAAGATGAGCATAAATTATAAAAATGTTGATGACAAATTAATGTGGCGGATAAGAAGAGGTGCTTTTACTACTGGATAAATGCTAGGGCTGGGTAAAAAATATTGATTTCTCGGTTTTAATCGATTCTCATTTTTACGAACCGATATCAATTCTTAAATCCCAAGAATCGATTAGTCTAGTCTGTTTTCAGTTGATGAATGAGAATATGTAGCGCGTCCCATCCAATAAATCGCAATAATCTTTATGCTTTGCTACTTTTAATATAATGCAAAGTCTCAGATTTCAAATGACGTCCATCTTATTATGAGATTCAAAAAATAAATACCGTTTAATGTGGCGTGACGGATCGCTTTAGCGCCTCAGTTAAAGGATTAGTTCACTTTCAAATTAAAATTTCCTGATAATTTACTCACCCTCATGTCATCCAAGACGTTCATGTCTTTCTTTCTTCAGTCGAAAAGAAATTAAGGTTTTTGATGAAAACATTCCAGGATTTTTCTCCTTATAATGGACTTCAATGGACACCAAACAGTTGAAGGTCAAACAGTTTCAGTGCAGCTTCAAAGAGCTCTACATGATCCCAGATGAGGAATAAGGGTCTTATCTAGAGAAACCATCTCTCAAATTTTTTTTTTTTACACATTTTAACCATAAATGCTCATCTTGAACTAGCTCTCTTCTTCTTCTTCTCTATTTGAATTCCAGCAGTGTAGATGCTGCTAAGTGTATTACTGCCCTCTAGGGCTGGGCGATATATCGCATGCGATTGTCACGTGCATTTTCTCAGTAAAGCCGGTTCCCTGATTACCGCTAAATCGCCATTATCGTTTCATTATCGAAGGCGATTCATCTGCGATATGAACGCGATATTGCGTGGCTTGTCAGTGATCTACGGCTGTGTCTATTAAATGCCGCTCCATTTAAAAACAGGTGATGGCGATTTAGCGGTAATCAGGGAACCGGCTTTACTGAGAAAATGCACGTGACAATCGCATGCGATATATCGCCCAGCCCTACTGCCCTCCTCAGGTCAAAGTTTGAACTAAATTGTCATATACAAATATGCTAGTGCAAGAATATAACAATTAGTTCAAACTTTGACCTGTGGAGGGCAATAATACACTTAGCAGTGTCTACACTGCTGGAATTCAAATAGAGAAGAAGAAGAGAGCAAGTTCAAGATGAGCATTTATGGTTAAAACGTATACAATTTGTAATTTTTTTAAGAAAATGAGCGATGGTTTCGCTAGATAAGACTCTTATTCCTCGTCTGGGATCATGTAGAGCTCTTTGAAGCTGCACTGAAACTGTAATTTTGACCTTCAACTGTTTGGGCTCCATTGAAGTCCACTATATGGAGAAAAATCCTGAAATGTTTTCATCAAAAACCTTAATTTCTTTTCGACTGAAGAGAGAAGGACATGGACATCTTGGATGACATGGGGGTGAGTAAATTATCAGGAAATTTTAATTTGAAAGTGAACTAATCCTTTAAAGAGAAGCATGTGATCATCCTCTCCTCCGCTTTAATACCAGTTACAGCGCGAAATAAACATGCATGAACATCTGAAGGTATGTTAAAATATACAGTACAACTTACTGAATTCGTATCATGTCTCGTGTAATCGCTCAATCACTGTTTCAACCTCGGAAAGACGTCAATAAAACAGCTTGTAAACAATGTCACGTCACATTTACCTCAGAAAACATATTCAGTGAACATAAACTCATTAGTCAGCTAGAAAAGTGTACACTAGAAAGCAACATTCTGATAAATATAGTTACATATTCATTATAATTTTTAATGTTCTTCAATATTTAATGCATGTTTGAATCAGTTATGACAGCCACGAATATTTAAAAAAGTACAAATATGATTATGTAATTCTAAACTTTATTTTATAATAAAAATATCATTGAGTGTAATTTAAGTGTTTGTATATAAATAAGTTAACATATAAGATATAATATATAAGTTAGTTTACAGCATTAGTTGAGATATTTTTCCTCTAGAAAATTCGCCATGCACAGTAACTGAAATACTACATCCAAAATAATCGATTTCGAATCGAAATCGAATTAAAAGCATGTGAATAGTAATCGAATCGAATTGTGAAAATTGTGTCAATACCGAGCCCTAGTAAAAACTAAAGTATACTACAGTATTTATCACAGTTATCAGTCAACTATAGTTAATACTGCAGTATGTGTTGTAAATACTAATTTACTGTAATAAATACTATAGTATTTTTTCATGTGGCGCCATTATTCTTCACCAGCGCCAAGGACAAGCCGGCTAGATTGTGTAACTAACCGCTGAATACTTCACAACTAATTTATTTAGTAAACACTTGAGAAGACCAAGTGTTTACTAAATAAATTTGATAAAAAGTTTATGAACTACTCAACGGTTTCAGTCATTATAGTTATTAATCTTCGGTAAAAGTCACCTCAGATAATAGCATTAGCATATAGCTAAAGTTTCTAAATCATCTAAGACCAGCGCTTTTACGTTACTAAAACGTTTATCTCGATACAACCACATATATATTTACTGAAGATTAAAAACATTACTTTTATAAAACTGACAGGAATCCGTTAGAGAGATTGGCGCCTCGTGCACAGTTCACACAGACGAGCTAATCCTGTCACTCAAACTCCCACATTAGCATCCAACCCTATTAGAATTAAACATTAGACATTCACTAACTTGAAAATGTGCTCTGACGTCCAGATCTTCATGGTTCTTGATGAACGGTAGATGTTAAAAGCGCGAGGGCTGCTCGGTGACTCCGCGCCGCTTCCGCCGTTTGTTCCAGAAAAACGGACACTCTGGCCCCGCCCACCGGTGACGCACGTTCTGGCGCAGGACGCGATCCAGCCAATCAGAGCTGAGGGATCTGAATGGAAAACCTCCCGCCCAGAGAATGTGCGCGTGCATGTATGGAACAGCCATTAAAGTTCAGTACGGGAACATTACATGATATTGAGTGTGTTACGTCAGGTGTTTCTTGTGCACATGCTGTCCAGGTGTATTAGTAAAGGTTACCCGGACTGTTTTTTCTGTACATATGTATACATACAATATGGTGAAAAATAATGTGCAAGAAATTTAAAATGAAGAGGAATATAGAATAGAATAGAATAATAGAATAGAATAGAATAGAATAGAATAGAAAGTAGAAAAAAGTTCAGTTCATATATAACTTTCTACTCAACTTTCTACTTTCTAATTTACACTTTACCGATTCTATTCTATTCTATTCTATTCTATATTCCTCTTCATTTTCAATTTCTTGCACATTATTTTCCCCCATATTGTCTGTTCTATATGTACTATATATAAATATGTGTGTGTGTGTGTGTTTGTACATATATACACACAAACACAAACACACACACACACACACACACACACACACATATATACAGTACAGTCCAAAAGTTTGGAACCACTAAGATTTTTAATGTTTTTAAAAGAAGTTTTGTCTGCTCACCAAGACTACATTTATTTAATTAAAAATACAGTAAAAACAGTAATATTGTGAAATATTATTACAATTTAAAATAACTGTTTTCTATTTGAATATATTTCACAAAGTAATTTATTTCTGTGATCAAAGCTGAATTTTCAGCATCATTACTCCAGTCTTCAGTGTCACATGATCCTTCAGAAATCATTCTAATATGATGATTTGATGCTCAAGAAACATTTAATGTGTACAATTGGACAAAATGTTTGTGTACAATATTTTTTTTCAGGATTCTTTGATGAATAGAAAGTTCAAAAGAACAGTGTTTATCTGAAATCTAATCTTTTGTAACATTATAAATGTCTTTACTGCCACTTTTGAATGATTTAATGCATCCTTGCTGAATAAAAGTATTCATTTCTTTAATTTCTTTTCAAAAAAATAAAAATAAAAATTCTTACTGACCCCAAACTTTTGAACGGTAGTGTATAATGCTACAGAAGCTTTGTATTTCAGATAAATGCTGTTCTTTTGAACTTTCTATTCATCAAGGAATCCTGAAAAAAAAAGTACACAACTGTTTTCAACATTGAAAATAATCATAAATGTTTCTTGAGCAGCAAATCAGCATATTAGAATGATTTCTGAAGGATCATGTGACACTGAAGACTGGAGTAATGATGCTGAAAATTCAGCTTTGATCACAGGAATAAATTACATTTTACTATATATTCACATAGAAAACAGCTGTTTTACATTGTAAAAATATTTCACAATATTACTGTTTTTACTGTATTTTTAATTAAATAAATGTAGCCTTGGTGAGCAGACGAAACTTCTTTTAAAAACATTAAAAATCTTAGTGGTTCCAAACATTTGGACTGTACTGTATATACAGACAATATGGTGAAAAAGAATGTACAAGAATTTGAAAATGAAGAGGAATACAGAATAGAATAGAAGAATAGAATAGAATAGAACAGAATAGAATAGAATAGAATAGAAAGTAGAAAAAAGTTCAGTTCATATGTAACTTTCTGAACTTTCTACTTCCTAATTTACACTTTACCGATTCTATTCTATTCTATTCTATTCTATTCTATTCTATAATGCTCTTCATTTTCAATTCCTTGCACATTATTTTCCCCCATATTGTCTGTACTATATGTACAATATTGTAAATGTTAATAATCATGAATTGATATTGATTTGATCAACAATATGCAAAATTATAAATGCACAAAGCAGCAAATTAAGCTATTACAAATTAGCATATTACCATTGCATACTACTCTTACTCTAAATAATAAAAATAATCTTGATAACAAAAATAATTTTTAAAGGGCATTTTGTTATCATTTTCCACATGTTATAATAAAAGTACAGTGCACAAATATAAGTCTGTGATTGAACATGTGACACAAATGAGAACCATGAGCATGAGCCTTTAATTGAAAATGTTTTTAAAGTTCACAAGAGGCATAAATTTAGTCTGTTTCCAGACCTTTGACTGCTAGTGAACAAGAATAAAGCATCAGCATGTGACAAACTCACACATACAGCACACACTGACCACATGCCAACCATGACAAACGGCTCAGTACTCATTCACTACTGTAAAATAATTTTTATATTCTTTTTAGTTATATAGTAAGCTAGTAAAACCTTAAAAAATAGTTTGAAAGATTTTGTATAGGGTTATTTGTGCATATCCTGATGCTCTGACACTTTGTCATTGTGACAGACACATCTCCACATTTTACAATCAATAGTGAGATTATACTCAGTTTCTGAGCCAAACGCCCTTTGAAGTGAAGAATTACACATCATCATATGGTTCAGACAGACGCACGTGATATTTCTGGTGGAATCTGTTCAGTTCAGAAGGTCATATTGTGTGGAAACCCTTTAACAACACAGTCTGGATTCATTATGTTGAAATAGGCATCTTGAGAAAACCAGGATCTATTTTAGTGGGATTTTAATTCTTGATTTGTAGGGTGAGTATCAGGCGCCCTCTACTGATGATGAATTTGAATGCTTTTATGTTTGAATGCTTTCCTAATCCATGTCTATATATCTGTTTTTTTATTATGTCTTGCCAAGTGTTTTTCAACAAAATTTTGATCTCAAACATATATTGTGTAAAAATCCTATACAAATTCAGTATATTAGTGGACAGTTATTAAAAATCCATTTTCTTACATATGCATGGGTTTTTTACCACTACAGCGGACTCTAGTGGATCATCCTCTACACTGCCACCAAGTGGCAAGCCTTTGTATGTGGAATTTTTTTGCCAAACCAAGATGGACAACTGCCAGTCAGACATGCCAAGTTTCTCTGGAATATCCATCCATTCCTTCTATCCTAGGAGGCTCTTGCAGGGACAAAAAATGTTGTAACATCAAGTAACATCTAAGGAGTCATATCGTTGTTAAATTTTCCCCAAGTATTGATTTCAGATCGGGAGAAAATCAGCTATACAATTCATACTATTATTGTGACTTGTTCTTGAAAATACTTAATTAGCAGTAACTTTTTTTGGCTGTAAATAAATGTATTTGTGTTATTAGATTTTAATTGGCAGTTGCGTCAAAAACGTAATCTGATTACCTAATGCACATTACTTGTAATTTGTTACTTTACTCGTTTACATCAGAAAAATAATCTGATTACGTAATGCACATTACTTGTAATGCCTTACTTTACTCGTTACATCAGAAAAATAATCTGATTACGTAATGCATGTTACTTGTAATTTGTTACTTTACTCGTTACATCAGAAAAATAATCTGATTACCTAATGCATGTTACTTGTAATTTGTTACTTTACTCGTTACATCAGAAAAATAATCTGATTACGTAATGCACATTACTTGTAATTTGTTACTTTACTCGTTACATCAGAAAAATAATCTGATTACATAATGCACATTACTTGTAATGCCTTACTTTATTCGTTACATCAAAAAGTAATCTGATTACGTAATGCACATTACTTGTAATTTGTTATTTTATTCGTTACATCAAAAAGTAATCTGATTACGTAATGCACATTACTTGTAATTTGTTATTTTACCCGTTACATCAGAAAAATAATCTGATTACGTAATGCACATTACTTATAATTTGTTACTTTACTCGTTACATCAGAAAAATAATCTGATTACATAATGCACATTACTTGTAATGCCTTACTTTATTCGTTACATCAAAAAGTAATCTGATTACGTAATGCATGTTACTTGTAATTTGTTATTTTACTCGTTACATCAAAAAGTAATCTGATTACGTAATGCATGTTACTTGTAATTTGTTCTTACTTGTTACATCAAAAATGTAATCTGATTACATAATGTGCATTACTTGTAATGCGTTACTTTACTCGTTACATCAAAAAAGTAATCTGATTACATAATACACGTTATTTGTAATGCGTTACTTTACTAGTTACATCAAAAAAGTAATCTGATCACATAATGCATGTTATTTGTAATGCGTTACTTTACTCGTTACATCAAAAAAGTAATCTGATTACGTAATGCATGTTATTTGTAATGCGTTACTTTACGCGTTACATCAAAAAAGTAATCTGATTACATAATGCACATTACTTGTAATGCGTTACTTTACTCGTTACATCAAAAAAGTAATCTGATTACATAATGCACATTACTTGTAATGCGTTACTTTACTCGTTACATCAAAAAAATAATCTGATCACATAATGCATGTTATTTGTAATGCGTTACTTTACTCGTTACATCAAAAAAGTAATCTGATTACGTAATGCATGTTATTTGTAATGCGTTACTTTACCCTTGACATTAAAAAAGTAATCTGATTATGTAATGCACATTACTTGTAATGTGTTACTTTACTCGTTACATCAAAAAAGTAATCTGATTACATAATGCATGTTATTTGTAATGCATTAATTTACTCGTTACATCAAAAAGAAGTCTGATTACGTAATGCACGTTACTTGTAATGCGTTATCCCCAACACTGCTCATTTCAGATGAGATTGAAAACACCTGAACACTAGTTTTTCCACAATCTGAAAACATCAATAGATCAATATAGATTTCAGTCTGAGGTTTTCTCAGAGAGGAGAGCTAAATTTATCCATTTTAATCATATTTAATCAGAATGATCAGCTAATAAGGGTAAATTGATGTACT
>RJVU01057277.1:1268060-1288474 GCA_003731715.1 Anabarilius grahami
TTAGTATGTAAATAAATACACACACACATATATTATACATAAAAAAGATGAATGAATGAATGATATATATGTCATTCATTCATTCATTCATTCATTCATTGTCTTTATCAGGGTGTTTCTGGTGTGATCAGTTATCAGGTGCAGACACGCATATCACTGAGCGCAGGCTATTTTAGTATCCATTAACAGTTCCTGTCTGAGTGTGTGAGTTAATAATTAACCGGTTTGGCAGTGACCCAGGTGAAGGTAAAGCTGGTCTGGACTCTCTGTTTACCCGCCTATGAGCCGTATGCTGCTGGTGTCTGCTGGCAGGACCGCGAGGAGATCTGCTTTGTTTTCCAGCTATTCAGCAGTTTGAAAGCGCTGGTGTGCCAAAAACAGATTTTCACTCAAAGTCAAGCTGATTGCCGAACTAAAGCCTGGAGAAATCCAGCCTCAGGTGAAGTTCACTTCAGGACGTCTGGAGCTGCTTTTCCTGGAAATATGAAGTTAAACTAATGTGTGTGACTGAAGCCCAAGTTTTGTGTCCAGTGTCATTTGTACTGATTAGGTCTGGGTTAAAAATAGGTCTGGGTATTGACACAATTTTCACGATTGGATTCGATTACTATTCACATGCTTTCAATTACGATTTCGATTCGATTATTTTGGATGTAGTATTTCAGTTACTGTAAATGGCAAATTTTCTAGAGGAAAAAAATCTCAACTAATGCTGTAAACTAACATGTGAGTCAGTTGGTACTACTATAATAATATTGAAGGTTAAATTAACTTATTTATATACAATTACACTCGATGCTTTTATTATAAATAAAGTTTAGAATTACCTAATCATATTTCTACTCCAATCCGTTTTTTTTTTAAATATAAACATTTAAATCTTGGCTGTCATAACTGATTTATTCAAACATGCATTAAATATTGAAGAACATTAAAAATTATAATGAATATATAACGGTGCATAGCTATATTTATCAGAATGTTGCTTTCTAGAGCACTTTTCTAGCTGACTAATGAGTTTATGGTCACTGAATATGTTTTTCTGAGGTAAATGTGATGTTACGTGACATTGTTTACAAGCTGCTTTACTGACGTCTTTCCGAGGTTGAAACACTGAGAGATTACATGAGACATGATATGGATTTCAGTAAGTTGTACTGTATATTTTAACATACCTTCAGATGTTCATGCATGTTTATTTCGCGCTGTAACTGGTATTAAAGCGGAGGAGAGGATGTTCACATGCTTCTCTTTAACTGAGGCACTAAAGCGATCTGTCACGCCACATTAAACAGCGCCAAAAACGGTATTTATTTTTTGAATATCATAATAAGATGGACGTCATTTGAAATCTGAGACTTTGCTTCATATCAAAAGTAACAAAGCACAAAGATTATTGTGATTTATTGGATGGGAGGCGCTACATATTCTGCTCATTCATCAACTGAAAACAGACTAGACTAATAGATTCTTGGGATTTAAGAATCAATATCATTTCGTAAAAATAAGAATCGATTAAAGTCGAGAAATCAATATTTTTTTTACCCAGCCCTAGTTGAAAATATTGATTTCTCACATGTAATCACTTGTCATTTTGATGAACTGATAGTGATTCTTAAATCCTAAGAATCTATCTTTTACATGCTGTTTTCACTTGGTGAATGAACAAAACTTCAGTGAACATTATTTGTATCTCCTCCCATCCAGTAATCACAATAAGCTTTGATACTTTTGATATGAAACAAAGTCTCAGCTTTCAAATTATGCCGATTTTATTACGAAATTCAAACAATAAATACCTTTGGTTACAGAAGATCATGAGAAACTGATCATCTCTTCCTCTTTACTACTAGTTATAGCACCAAATAAACATGAATGAACATCAGAAGGAATATTGAAAGATACAGAACAACTTTCTGAAATCGATCAATCCAGTTATTTTTGTCATAATATTAACCCCTAATATGTAGCGACTGACAGGGTTCCTGTATCGTTGATAGCTTTAGTTCAAAGAGATTTTTTTCCCCTTGAGAAAAATTGACGTACTGTACCTGATATAGATCCAAATGAATCAATATCGACTCGAATCAAGATCATAATTGAATCAGATCACATGCTTGTGAATCGAATCGAATGGTGAAGTTTTTGTCAATGCTCAACCCTACATATATTATGGATAATCTGAAGGTCTTTGGTTGTAGGTTTGCGTGGCGTTTGGCTCTTTTGTTGTCAGCGAGACCTAGCACAGACGCTTTCAGTGTCTGGAGTCATAAATAGCAGATGGGGTGTGTGGGAATATAGAAACGCCCGACTCAACCCCCGTCACACACACACATTTGACTTCATTAGTCATTTGTTATGTCACGTCCGCATCCGCTCTCCCAGCATGCTCTCTGTGTCTCGTTTCTCTTCAGTATGTCAGACTGTTCATCAGTTTCCTCAAGCAGCTCCATTTATTGAATCATGGGAATTCTCTTATTCTCCTGGACTGAGTCTTTGGGAACTTTTGGCATTGTCCAGACATCTAGTAGAAGACTTGGGGTTTTCAAACTGGGGTCCTGGAAAATGTTTAGAGAATTGAAAAACACTGTGTATATATACTAAATATTAAATAACTCGCATTGGATCGGGCACACATTTTTTTTTATATCTGGTTAGTCTCAGGATAAATGACACACATCACTTGTAAATAAAAGACATGGATATTAAATTAAACCATCTGCAGTTGTACAAATGAACGCAGGTTCTTTCATGTGTCAGATTTCGTGTGTGTGTGTGTATGTTTTGGAGGTCACTTTAGTCTCACAGTCTCATCTGAGTCTTAATTACTGTCTTAGTTTAATTCAGATGTATGTAAATGAGCATTTTGCATATGAGACACTGCAGCTGTGTGAGTGTCTGTGCTGCAGAGGTCAGAGGTCAGAGGCAGGACCAGCCAGTGAAATAAAGGCCTGTGTGTGTGAGGGAGAGAAATCACACCGTCTCTTCCATGATTGTGTATTAGTGACGATTCAATGTACAAACCTTTTTAGGCAAGGCAAGTTTATTTATACAAAGTGCTTTACGTAGAAAGGAATTAAAATAATCACAACATATGCATAATAAATAAAAAATATCATGCATAAGAAATAAAAATGGAAAGCGTAATTTACTAAAGGCTAAAATACTATTCCTAATATANTAATATAGTGTTATATAATATAATATAATAATATAATTAACAATATTTTTATGCTATTTTAAGTATGCCATAGGGGTGTAACGATACACTCATGTCACGATTCGATACAAATCGCGATACTGAACTCGCATTACGATACTGTTGTGATATTTTAAGCCTTATAAAGAAGAACGTTTTTTTTTTATCATTATTATTTTATTATTATCAGGATCCACAAATATTCCCCCTTTGCATTATTATACATTGTATTGTATTCATCGTTATATATAGTATTTTAATGTAGTAATGTCACCGAAACTGAAATTTAAATTCTGCATTTACTCACTGTCTCTCATGTTGTTTTTGTGCGTCATGCAAACATGTGAGCGTCCGTGTTTACTACAGCATGTGTGTCATTGAAAATCTGTTCATCATATAAAGCCATTGTGTCTTTTCAGAAGACTTGGATTTGGATTAGACCACTCCATTGATTATTTTTACGATGCCTTATTTACGATGCCTAATTTTTATTTTTTTTGATATTTTAAAGGGTTAGTTCACCCAAAAAATGAAAATTCTGTCATTAATTACTCACCCTCATGTCGTTCCACACCCGTAAGACCTTCGTTCATCTTCGGAACACAAATTAAGATATTTTAGTTGAAATCCGATGGCTCAGTGAGGCCTGCATAGGGAGCAATGACATTTCCTCTCTCAAGATCCATTAATGTACTAAAAACATATTTAAATCAGTTCATGTGAGTACAGTGGTTCAATATTAATATTATAAAGCGACGAGAATATTTTTGGTGCGCCAAAAAAACAAAATAACGACTTATTTAGTGATGGCCGATTTCAAAACACTGCTTCAGGAAGCTTCGGAGCATTATGAATCAGCGTGTCGAATCAGCGGTTCGGAGCGCCAAAGTCACGTGATTTCAGCAGTTTGGCGGTTTGACACGCGATCCGAATCATGATTCGACACACTGATTCATAACGCTCCGAAGCTTCCTGAAGCAGTGTTTTGAAATCGGCCATCACTATATAAGTCGTTATTTAGTTTTTTTGGGCGCACCAAAAATATTCTCGTCGCTTTATAATATTAATATTGAACCACTGTACTCACATGAACTGATTTAAATATGTTTTTAGTACATTAATGGATCTTGAGAGAGGAAATGTCATTGCTCAGGCCTCACTGAGCCATCGGATTTCAACAAAAATATCCTAATTTGTGTTCCGAAGATTAACGAAGGTCTTACGGATGTGGAACGACATGAGGGGGAATAATTAATGACAGAGTTTTCATTTTTGGGTGAACTAACCCTTTAAGTTTTAAAGGAACAGACTTTAAATGAAGGGACAGAAATCTCACAGATTTCATAAAAAATATCTTAATTTTTGTTTGGAAGTTGATCGAATCTTATAGGTTTGAACCTGAGGGAGAGTATATATGACAGAATTTACATTTTTAGTTGAATCATACCTTTATAAATACAGTAAACTGAGTCTAACTCTGAATCGCGAATCATATTGTTTACATAAACAATACATATCGTCACATTTTTATATTGCAATAATATCTCGATATAATGATGTATCGTTACACCCTGAAATCATTAAAAATGCCTTCAGGGTGTAAGGGGTCAACAGAGAGCTTACATATTACTACATAAAGCTTGAATGTTTGGGATCGGCCGATCATGATAACAAGAAATAGTCAATAGTCACATGGTCAGCTGCAAAAATCCTGATTGGAGCATCCATAACACAAACCTTTCATTATTTTGTATGTTTATGAAGCTGTTCTCTTCATTGGCTGATTTCACAATCTGTGTGCGGTTCAACACTTGATCTCCTGTAGTTTTACTCTCGTTCTCTTCCACCTTCCCTCAGTAGTGCGCTCAGAGTGAACCGTGACCTTTGCTCCATTTAGTCCTGTGTGTTTGAACGTGTCTGTCTGAGAAACGAGTCTGGGAAGTGTTTGTACTGCTGTGTGTTGTTTGTTTTGTCTGAGAACACAGACGGGTGTCTTGCTGTCAGACGGGTTGGTCGTGGTCACATGACATTAATAGTGTTGTGTGTGTTGGTGACAGGTATGACGGATTCTCTAGGGACACACGGAAACACGTAGCGTCGTATGTTCTGCGTTCAAGCTTTCAGACGCTGGCGTGTGTGTGTGGAGATTGGGTTAGAATAATAATGGAACTGACTGCAGACACACACAGATGATAAAAGATTGAGTTTTCATATGCCTCAGATGCACAACATCAGACACAGAACGAGTGTGAATCATTCCAGGCTGGAGTTTATCCAGCGTCTGAAACGAGAGGCCGTTCATCTGGAGGCTGGAATGTTATTTTGCCCGCGGGGCAGGAAGGTGCACCTGGCATCAGCCGAACACAAACACGGCTGGAACGACTCAAACAGCACAAAACGCCTGCCGAATGAAGACAAAGTGTCCTGAAATACAAGAGCATTTATTTCTGAGGCGCTTTAATCACTGTCAGCAGTCTGAGAAAACATTTCGCATGTATTTTCATCCAATGGTCACTTTTTCCATTGGTGTTTTAAATTTTATTTGTATATCATGATTGATGTGTTTCCATTCGCTGCTTGCTTATTTGTTCACTTTGACTTTATTGCAGCCCAACCGTCCCCTTATTTTCATTTGTTTGTGTCGGTGCAAAATGACATCTGGTCAGACAGCCTTCAGAATCTCACTGAATAGAGCTGCACGACACTGGATAAACTAAAAATCACGCTTTTTTCGTTTAAAACAGATATCACAATTCTCCCACTATTCTGAAGAGACAACTAAACAAAAATATCATCATTTACTAGAGGTTATGATGAAATGTTAATTGCTGCAGGTTATTTAAAAAAAATTAGTTTGAATGAATGATGATTCAATGACTCACTCATAAAGACTTCACTTGTTTCATTACTGGATGAATCAGTGTTTTTGAACGAATCTCTTGAATGAATGATTCAGTGACTCACACATAAAGACTTCACTTGTTTCATTACTGGATGAATCGGTGTTTTTGAACGAATCTCTTGAATGAATGATTCAATGACTCACTCATAAAGACTTCACTTGTTTCATTACTGGATGAATCAGCGTTCTTAAACAAATCTCTTGAATGAATGATTCAGTGACTCACACATAAACACAGACCAATCGGCGTATGACATCAAAGGACCACGAGAGCGATTCAAAAGCATAAAGAGTCTTCTCTCCAATCACTCTCGCAGTACTTTGATGTCATACACCGATCGGTCTGCACAGCGCTGATGCATCTTGAACAACCCTAAAGACTTCACTTGTTTCATTACTGGATGAATCAGCGTTTTTGAACAAATCTCTTGAATGAATGATTCAATGACTCATAAAGACTTTACTTGTTTCATTACTGGATGAATCAGCGTTTTTGAACAAACCTCTTGAATGAATGATTCAGTGACTCACTCATAAAGACTTCACTTGTTTCATTACTGGATGAATCAGCGTTCTTCAACAAATCTCTTGAATGAATGATTCAGTGACTCACTCATAAAGACTTCAGGCTTGTTCAAGATGCATCGGCGCTGTGCAGACCGATCGGTGTATGACATCAAAGTACCACGAGAGCGATTCAAAAGCATAAGGAGTTGTTTGCTCTCCAATCGCTCTCGCTGTACTTTGATGTCATATGTGAATCATCCAGTCTTTTTTAACAAATCTCTTGAATGAATGATTCAATGACTCACTCATAAAGACTTCACTTGTTTCATTACTGGATAAATCAGCGTTTTTGAACAAATCTCTTGAATGAGTGATTCAATGACTCATAAAGACTTTACTTGTTTCATTACTGGATGAATCAGCGTTTTTGAACAAATCTCTTGAATGAATGATTCAATGACTCACTCATAAAGACTTTACTTGTTTCATTACTGGATGAATCAGCGTTTTTGAACAAATCTCTTGAATGAATGATTCAATGACTCACTCATAAACACTTCACTTGTTTCAATACTGGATGAATCAGCGTTTTTGAAAGAATTGAATGAATGATTCAATGACTCACTCATAGATAGTTCACTTGTTTCATTAGTGGATTAATCAGCATTTTTGAATGAATCTCTTGAATAAATGATTCAATGACATGCATTTTTAAGTCTGTCGCCACCTACGGGTGAAACAATCTAATTGATGTAATCTTTATTTTAAGCATCAAGTTACTTTCAAAAGGTGATTTACTCTATTTTGATCTCTGCCGTTAACATTAGTGTTTACATCCGAACTATAAACCTTCATCCCAGTCCTTCTGTGATAATTATAATGTTTATGTAACAGAAATAATGATACTATGTGTTTGAAAAGACTGTTTGTGAAGCTGTTTCACTTAGAAATGTGATCAAGTGTGTGTTTGCATCGAGCAGCTCTACTACTGAACAACGATTCAGTTTTTATTCTTCAACCGTCAGTCTCATTAAAGCATAGTTTGCATTGTTTACCGCATTTTCCGCCCTAGGTGTGNACTTGTTTCATTAGTGGATTAATCAGCATTTTTGAATGAATCTCTTGAATAAATGATTCAATGACATGCATTTTTAAGTCTGTCGCCACCTACGGGTAGGGTTGGGTATCGTTTGAATTTGAACGATTCCGATTCCAATTCCGATTCCTTGTTTCGATTCCGGTTCCTAACGATTCTCGATTCCGATTCTTTTAAGAGGCAGGGTCAAAAAAAGTTTAGGATATTTTAAATGAGCTAGCTAACCAACGGTCTTTCTGGAAGGAAATAGTCTGACCTTCTCCATCAATTTTAATTCTATGAAATTTTTACTTTTTATGAACTTTACTATGAATTTCTCACAGGGCTGTTTTCAACTACAATTTAAATATCAAATCTATGAACTTGAATATAAATATTATAAATTATGAACATTTTCACAGGGGTACACTTAAAGCTCTCCTCAAGAGAGCTTTATTTTTGAAAACCATGAAAACACATTTACACATGAGTGTATGATGCTGCAGGTACTTGAACATGTTACCGTGCTCCCACTGATGGGCTAACCTGGTGCAGAATAGCAAATAAACAATAAGAAACAACTTGTAAAACCCAGTCCAGATTAGCAGCAGGTACAGTATAAAATCAGAAACAGTTCTTGTTTAGGAAAATGATCATATCTGCCTTCTCAGGCAGGATGCGTGAGCGTTCTGGACAGATAGTATCTCCTGCTGTGCACACATTTATTTCTACTCCATGAACTCACTTCGGTAAAGTTGGTTTTATATTCGCACATTCGGACTTCTGATAAATTCAGACTTTCCAATAAATGTGCAATAAATTAATGTTGCGAATTTTAAGCAGCGACATGATATTGACAACCAACGATTGTCAACTTACAACATTTTTCACAGTCGATCAAAATAGGCAAGTATTGTTTTAATGGCATATTTACTTGTGAATGTCCACTGAATGTCCAATNCAAATCTCTTGAATGAATGATTCAATGACTCACTCATAAAGACTTCACTTGTTTCATTACTGGATAAATCAGCGTTTTTGAACAAATCTCTTGAATGAGTGATTCAATGACTCATAAAGACTTTACTTGTTTCATTACTGGATGAATCACCGTTCTTGAACAAATCTCTTGAATGAATGATTCAATGACTCACTCATAAACACTTCACTTGTTTCAATACTGGATGAATCAGCGTTTTTGAAAGAATTGAATGAATGATTCAATGACTCACTCATAGATAGTTCACTTGTTTCATTAGTGGATTAATCAGCATTTTTGAATGAATCTCTTGAATAAATGATTCAATGACATGCATTTTTAAGTCTGTCGCCACCTACGGGTGAAACAATCTAATTGATGTAATCTTTATTTTAAGCATCAAGTTACTTTCAAAAGGTGATTTACTCTATTTTGATCTCTGCCGTTAACATTAGTGTTTACATCCGAACTATAAACCTTCATCCCAGTCCTTCTGTGATAATTATAATGTTTATGTAACAGAAATAATGATACTATGTGTTTGAAAAGACTGTTTGTGAAGCTGTTTCACTTAGAAATGTGATCAAGTGTGTGTTTGCATCGAGCAGCTCTACTACTGAACAACGATTCAGTTTTTATTCTTCAACCGTCAGTCTCATTAAAGCATAGTTTGCATTGTTTACCGCATTTTCCGCCCTAGGTGTGTTTGAACAGAGTTACACAAACAAACACAGCATGTTGAGACTGATTCTTCAAGGCCCACCTGTGCTGCCTGACCGCCGCTAGACCAAACACACTCGTCTGCAAAACAAACGTCTGCTTATCCAAACATGCGCATCTGAACCTTCAGCAGTACGCCGTATGCAGCCGGTCCTACTTAATTCAAAACCGGTGAAGTCCTGTGACTAGATCTGTCGGAGGAATATGGCTAGATAGATATATTTGCACTGATATGCATCCTTATAGTCTATGGAGGAACAGTGTTCCGGTCTAGAATGTTAATGTACATTAGAGAACCAATCAGCATCCAGGACTGATGTTTTATAGTGTTTCCCACAGTCGGGTTCGCTCGTAAGTCAGTGCGAGAGGGTCTGTCTCTCTCTTTGTCTTTGTCTCTCTCTCTCTCTTTGTGTCTCTCTCTGTCTCTCTGCTTTGTCATTTCCATGGAAATTTGCAAGCAAATTGTGACACCCTATGACCTTTCACAAACACACACACAGCTACCACACCCACTCGCCCGTTTGTGGCACTAACACTGTCAGCAGACTCTCTCTCTCTCTCTCTCTGTGTGTGTGTGTGTGTGTGTATGCTCTGTGCTGATTTGCTGCTCAAGAAACTTTTCTGATTATTATTAATGTTGAAAACAGTTGTGCTGCTTCAGACTGTGATGCTTTACCATTCAAAAGTTTGGGGTCAGTAAAAGGGTAAAAAAAATAAAATAATGAACACTTTTATTCATCAAGTATTCATTAAATTGATCAAAAGTGACAGTAAAGACATCCATAATGTTACATAAGATTCTCTTTCAAATAAATGCTGTTCTTTTGAACTAACTATTCATCAAAGAATCCTGAAAAAATAAAACGTATGGTGGTTTCCACAAAAGTACACACAAACACACACACACGCACTCTCACACACATAAACACACACACACACACACATTCTCGCTTACACCCTCACACACTCTCACACACACACACATTCTCGCATACGCACTCTTGCACACACCCTCACACACACACACATACATACACACTCTCACACACACACTCTCACACACTCTCGCATATACACTCACACGCACACACACTCACTCACTCTCACACACACACATTCTCGCATACACACTCTCGCGCACACACACACACTCTCGCATACACCCTCACACACACACACATACACACTCTCACACACTCACTCTCACTCACTCACACACACACTCTCACACACTCTCGCATATACCCTCACACACACACACACACACTCACTCACACACATACACACTCATCACACACTCTCGCATATACCCTCACACACACTCTCACACACACTCACACACACACTCAGACACACACAAACACACACACACGCACTCTCACACACATAAACACACACACACACACATTCTCGCATACACCCTCACACACTCTCACACACACACATTCTCGCATACGCACTCTTGCACACACCCTCACACACACACACATACATACACACTCTCACACACACACTCTCGCATATACACTCACACACACACACACACACACTCACTCTCACACACACACACATTCTCGCATACGCACTCTTGCACACACCCTCACACACACACACATACATACACCCTCACACACACTCACTCACTCACACACATACACACTCATCACACACTCTCGCATATACCCTCACACACACTCTCACACACACTCACACACACACTCTCACACACACACACACACACACACAGTCTCACACACACACACTTTTTTTTCCCAATCATTTATTGCCTTTAATTAAGTCTTTTTTTTTTATTTGATTTTTTTATTATGCAAACAGACAAAGTATTTACAGGTGAGATATCAAATACAAAATAACCAAGACCAAATAACCAAATAACTCTCTCACACTCTTATACACACTCTCTCTCACACACACACACGCCCCTCCCCTCTGTGTCTGTGTGTCCAGTGTTGTCTGGCTCGACTGTGACCGGGATTGACCCTGGAGAGAGAGAGAGACGGGGGAGGGGCAGAGCTTTGACCCCTCGTGACCCCCTGCATCACCCTGCGTCTGATCCCTGAGTGTGTGTGTGTGTGTTTGCCGTCATCAGCTGCTCACTTCAGCTCTTTGAATAGACGTCATAGAGTCAGCGTTACAGCCTCATAAACTTATACGACTGATGCTTTTGTTGTTGTATTTTTATTGATTCTCCTGCAAGTATGAAACGCCAGACAGAGCAGAGATGATGCGCTGGAGGAAGTGATGTCGCTCTTATAGATTCTGAGGGACAGACAGACATGATTCCCTCTAAACGGGCTTTAACTGCTGATGTTTTTAACATCACACTGAAATGATTTGCATGATTCGATAGACTGTGTTTAGTGAGTGATGCGTGTGTTTGTCGTGTGGACAGTCAGTCATTGTGAATGTGAGGTGTGTGTGTGTGTGTGTGTGTTTGGCTGTGCGGTCGTGGCGTACTTCACGTCCTCGGACCATCAGCTGTCTCACACTCTTTTTGTTCTTGTATGCAAAACCGACTCGCTCAGACAATTCAGTCTAGACCTTGTCTCTCTGTGTGTGTGTGTGTGTGTGTGTGTGTGAGCTCTCGTCCGTCCCCCACTTACCCATCTGCCCCGGCGGCCGTCCTCTCAGGGCTGGAGATGTGTGTGGGAACGCAGGAGTTTAGTGTTTAGTGTTAGTTTGACTCCAGTGGATGTGAACGTGGCATCAGCATGCAGCTTCATGCAGCGGACGCTTCGCAGCCGTGTGTTCAGAGCCGCTGCAGCGGTGAGTCTGACGTCTGACGCGATTCTAGTGTGTCTGAGCGATTCGACCGAGTGTTTTAGAGATGCTTTTTACTGTAGTAGGTTCAGGCTGCTTGGTTTGTCTGCTTTTTATTGCTAAATTATTTTGATAGTTTGTGTTAAAGTCTTCTTGTTGCAAACTTAATGGTGCAACTGAGGTCAGTTTACCACTTTTTCTTTCATCAACTGTGATGCTGACTAGACTTTAAAAATATGTAAACAAAAGTTTGGAGTCAGTAACTTTTGTTTTGTTTTTTTGCAAGACATTTTTATTCATCAAGGATGCATTAAATTGATCAAAAGTGACAGTAAAGGCATTTATAATGTTATAAAAGATTCTATTTCAAATAAACACTGTTCTTTTTTCATCAAAGAATCCTAAAAAATAAAATATGAAGCAGTATTGTTAATAATCATAAATATTTCTTGAGCAGCAAATCATCATATTAGAATGATTTCTGAAGGATCATGTGACACTGAAGACTGGAGTAATGATGCTGAAAATTCATTTGATCACAGGAATAAATTACAATTTATAATATATTCACATAGAAAACAGCTGTTTTATTTCACAATTTTTACTGTATTTTTGATTAAATAAATGCAATTTATTTTAAACATTTAAAAACGAATGATAGAGTATAAATATGTCTAATATACAGTGTATTTTTGGGTCTGTAAATATTTCTCAGTTGTTTATGGAGTCACTGAAATGTTTAAAGTTTGTTCTAGTTTGGAACTAGTAGTTTTTGTTGTTGCTGTTTTTACTGTTTTAAGCTCCTTCGAGACCTTTTTGAATGTTAGGATCTGATTTTGTCTGATTTAGTCTAATTTCATGTGGACTCAAGAAAGGTTTTCACTCATTTTGAGAAACGCCTTTATTAGCATGACAAAAGAACTGGGGTCTGAGGAAATGTGTAGAGAAAAACAGTGTAAAAATCAATATAATATAATATAATACAAATAAGATTTATATGAATTAAAAGTAGGGATGCAAAGGGGTGGAAAATTTCCGGTAAATTTCTGTAAACTTTCCAGGATTTCTGTAAACTTTCAGGAAATTTTGGAAAGTTTCAGGAATTTTTGGAAAGTTTCTGGAAATTTTGGAAAGTTTCTGGAAATTTTGGAAAGTTTCTGGAAATTTTGGAAAGTTTCTGGAAATGTACCAGTTGCCCTTTGCATGCCTAATTAAAAGTACAAATTTGATATAAATAAATGAACACAATAAAGAAATAAATATGATATTAAAAATTGTGTATATCAGTAAATGAATAAAAATAAATGATAAAAAATAGATTAAAATGAATTATTAAAATTAAATTACAAAAAATAATAAATTATTAAAATAAAAAAAACAAATAATACACTGTGCAGTACTATGCTGAGTAGAAAAAAACTCACTAAATATTTATTTTTCACAGTATGAACTGTCTTTCTACATAACCTATAGCTGTCTTTTAAACGTTAGGATGGGATGATCATATATGGCCGTCTGAAAGATTGTAAAAGCCCTGCTGTAGCATTCAGTCTGATGTACAGTATTTCTGTCTGTCTGCAGCCCAGCTGGAGTTTGTTCAGATCCTGGTGATCGTGGTGGTGATGATGATGATGGTGGTGGTGATCACATGTCTGCTGAATCACTACAGACTCTCTGCGCGATCTCTAATCTCTCGCCACGGACGAGCGCGCAGACGCCACCTGCCCCTGCCGTCGGTAAGAAACACACACACACACACACACACACTGTACTGTCCATGATGCTTCATTCACACACGCTGATGTCCGTCTCACAGGTTTCGGATCACTGTGGAGTAACTGTGCTAATGTTAGCTTCGGCTGGGTCACATTATCAATGACTCATGACACTCGTGAGTGTGTGTGTGTGTGTGACACACACACACATTCTAGACTCATTACAGAAATCCTGACATCTAGTGGTTGTAGAATAAACTACCTCACAATATGACACACTGCAATATGTCACGATTGAACACATTATGATTCATCATGATATCATCGTTGAATGATGATTGAAACTGGGCCGAATGCATGAGAGACGACCAGTGTTTCTCTGAAACGGTTGGAAATGAGAAGTTATGCTTTTAGAGTCTCTTTATTATTGAACTATAGCAAATTACATTGATGTACATTAAAAAAAAATATATATATTATATATTTTAAGTGCTTATATAAATATAAATTGTTTCTGTTTCTGTATCATGTGTTTTTCTCTGTGTTTTATTCAGGAGGGCAGTCTGTGGTCCTCTGATGCTCCAGGCTCTTCTAGTGCCATCAGTGAGGTATGATTTATTTAATTAATAACTGCATTTATATGCAATGCTTAGAACATGATGCTGTTATTACTCTGTACTCTCATCCAGACAGAAAATAAGTCACAAAGGGTCCAAATTGCATTGTTGAGAAAAAAAACACACAAATAAGTCACATCAGTGTAAAGTTAAATGTTATGACATTCAGAATGAAATGTTTACAAACATACTTATAAACATGCATTTTAGATCCTCTCACTCCACAACAAATGCAGAGCAGAACAGGAATATAAGAATAAAACAAACATAAATAATAGTGGCATTCCTTATAAATCACATTTATTATGAACACTAATAAAATCACATTCATTATTTGCTATTTATGCAAAAAGAATGCAAAATATTTATACAAAAAGAATGCATAAACATTACTTAGTATCTTAAGATTCCCTCAAAATACAAAATGTTAAAAAAATATTATTGAACAAAAAGTCAAGAAATTGCATAAAAATGCATAGTATTAATGCAAAAAGAATGCATAAATATTACTTGGTATCATAAGATTCCCTCAAAATGTTAAATAAAAAATATTATTGAACAAAAATGCCAAAAAATTGCATCAAATGAATAATATTGATGCAAAAAGTCAAGAAATTGCATAAAAATGCATAGCATTTATGTGAAAAGAATGCATAAATATGACTTAGTATTATAAGATTCCCTCAAAATACAAAATGTAAACAAATATTATTTAACAAAAATGTAAAAGAAAAATGTGCATAAAAATGCGTAATATTTATGCAAAAAGAATGCATAATATTTATGAAAAAAAATGTATAAATATTACTTGGTATAACATTCCCTTAAAATACAAAATATTAGAAAAAATATTATTGAACAAAAATGTAAAAAAAACTTTGCATAAAAATGCATATTTATGAAAAAAGGATAGTATTTATGTGAAAAGAAAGCATAAATATTACTTAGTGCCATTAGATTCCCTTAAAATACAAAATATTATTGAACAAAAATGCCAAGAAATTGCATTAAAAATGCATAGTATTGATGCAAAAAGAATGCATAAATATTACTTGGTATCATAAGATTACCTCAAAATATAAAATATAAAAAAATATTGAACAAAAATGTTAAGAAATTGCATAAAAATGCATATTTATGCAAAAAAGGATAGTATTTATGCTAAAAGAATGCTTAAATATTACTTAGTATCATAAGATTCCCTCAAAATACAAAATGTTATAAAAAAAAATATTTAACAAAAAGTCAAGAAATTGCATAAAAATGCATAGTATTTTTGTGAAAAGAATGCATAAATATGACTTAGTATTATAAGATTCCCTCAAAATACAAAATGTAAACAAATATTATTTAACAAAAATGTCAAAAAAAATTGCATAAAAATGCGTAATATTTATGCAAAAAGACTGCATAATAATTATGATTTTTTTTTATAAATATTACTTGGTATAACATTCCCTTAAAATACAAAATATTAGAAAAAATATTATTGAACAAAAATGTAAAGAAATTTGCATAAAAATGCATATTTATGCAAAAAGGATAGTATTTATGCGAAAAGAAAGCATAAATATTACTTAGTGCCATAAGATGCCCTTAAAATACAAAATATAAAAAAATATTATTGAACAAAAATGCCAAGAAATTGCATTAAAAATGCATAGTATTGATGCAAAAGAGGACAGTATTATGCATAAAAAATGCATAAATATTACTTGGTACCATAAGATTCCCTCAAAATACTAAATATTAAATGTTATTGAACAAAATATATTACTTTGACTTTACTGGAAGTGTTTTTTATCTGGGATGAGTATGAGTGAAGACGGCAACATGACAGCTGTATTTGTAGACATGCATCATTCCAGATCCCGTTTGACTCTGGTGTCCGTGTCTCCAGCAGGTCTACACTCCTCGACCTCCGGACCGGGTCCCGTCGTACCTTCAGCGTGAGCGTCTGGACCGCTTCCAGCCCACATACCCGTACCTTCCCCACGCCATCATCGACCTCCCGCCGACCATCTCGCTGTCAGACGGAGAAGAGCCTCCGCCGTACCAGGGCCCGTGTACCCTTCAGCTCCGAGACCCCGAGCAGCAGCTGGAGCTCAACCGAGAGTCGGTCCGAGCGCCTCCCAACCGCACCGTCTTCGACAGTCCTCTGATCGACGCGGGCATCAGCGCCGGGAGGCTGGAGGGCGCTCCGCCCGCGTACAGTGAAGTCATAGGGCACTACTACCACCCGTCGTCATTACCGCGCCACGCACAGACTCAGTCCGCACCTCCGCCGCTGCTGGTGCAGGGCGTCATTCAGATCAGCCGCACGGACAGCAGAAACACCCGCAACAAAGACAAACAGAAAGCACAGCAGGTCTGACGAGCTGATGTCAGCATCTCAGTGCTTTAGTATGAGCGATCGTGCTTCCCGTTTGTCGGAGGAAAATCACGGCAGTTGCACAACAGACTCACACGAGAGCTGCCGCTTCCGGATTTGCTCCGGTCTTGCCTTTTCACTCAGACCGAGATGAACTTTCTATACATATTTACATGTTATTTGTCCTCTTCTCTCTCTGTACTCACAAACTCCGACAACAAACAAAAATAGGTTTAGATATTTCCTTGATTCTTCGCTGGAAAAAATTATGTTCTTCCTCAGTATTTCTGTCTTGTTTTCCAGCACAAATATCTAAACATTCTTAAATCAAGATGCATTTACTGGAGAAGCAAAATAGTCATGTTTACTGAAAAAAAAATCATCAAAATGAAGTGAGTTTGTGCTTAAAACAAGAACAAATATACATTTTTGTTCTTGTTTTAAGCACTTAAACGACTCAATATCTCAATTTAAGACTGTTTAGATGTTTGTGCTGGAAAGCAAGATAAAAACACTGAGGAAGAACATCATTTTTTTTTGCATTGTAGAAAGTTTCAGGGTTCAATTGAGTGATTTTACCCTCATCTTCAGTACAAAACTGTTCTGTAAAAATGCCAATATCACTAGTTTTGCATCAGATGCACAATATTTATACTGGAGCGTAAACATTTATTCTGACGTTTGTTTGCTGTCAGAGAGACAGAGAGAGAGCGGTTGGTTGTTTGTTGAGGTGCCAACAACACACAGATTCATGTATGTATGTGTGTGTATATAGGCTAATATATAAATATATATATACATGTATATGGAAAGCTGAAAAAGCAAACTTAAAAGCACGATTTTAGAGTTATTTATATAAATGTCTAAAATTGCACTATTTTTAATATTACAATATGACAAGCCTCGGCTTGCGATCAGTCCACAGATAGCGTGAGTGTCCTGTGAACGAGTTCAACGCTTTACAGCTCGACTGAACAGAGTTCTAGAGTAGTCTTTGAGCTAGATTACTAGTGTAGAGTAATTTCAGAGCCCTTCAAATGTGTTTGCCTTAACTTTATTCTGTATTCTAGAAATCTGAATTCACAATCATTGATGATGTTTAGAGCCGAAGGATTCCTTCTGTTCGGCTGTGGCGCACCGGGTCGGCGTCTCTTATAGCACTTTACCGACAGCGGGAGGAAAACAATCGACGACACCTGTAGCCGCTGGTTCGCTTCGGAGTACACAGAGCAAAATCCCCAGAGTTAAATCAACTCTGCTCATATGGTCCCTCTCTATATAGTGTTAAAGTAACACTGAAGCAGAGTGAAAGTTAATGAGATAATTAAGTGATTAAGTTATGATTGAGCATTAGTGATGAACACCTGCTGTTAACAAGCATAATCACTGAAAAGAAACACAATAACTACAAAGGACTTCCAGCCACAGCCTCGCAAGATCTGATTAATTAAACAACTCCACAAACAGCATATTATCTCATTAACTTTAACTCTGCTTCAGTGTTATTTTAACTCTATATAGAGAGGGGCCATATGTACTCTGAGCAGAGTTGATTTAACTCTTGGGATTTTGCTGTGTAAATGAGCACAAAAGCAAACGAATATGCAAACACTCCCTCACGGGACGACGCTCGCAGAGCTGAAATCACATCATGGGAATGTTGATTCACTCTTGACTCGAGTCACTGAATCATAAATTCAACTCATTCGCTGCCAAATAGTGACTCGCACAAACGAACCCATGATTCAGTCTGCGCTCGTCCGTCCAGGCGGGGAATATCGGGTCGGGTTTTGCTAGTGCTCGGTTTTATTCCAGAGAAACGCTGCTAACAGGAAGTCAAGAGCTGGAGAGAGAAACTACAAATGTAGTTTAAACGCTTTACATTTCTATTATCAGACTTTAATCTAGCGGTTTAGATTCCAAACTAGTGCATTTCTATAACATATTCCATTTTGCATTTCTGGATGATATAATATATGATGCATCTGATAATATCATATTATCAGCCAAATGCATTTCTTGTGCTCCTAAAAATCAGCTGTTTAAATTCCAAACTAGGTAGCTAGTGCATTTGTTTAATATATATATATTCCATATATATTTCTACATATATGATGCTTTGGCATTTCCATAAATGCGCAGTTGGTGTGGTTCTCTCTCCAGCCGTGGCGTGACGTCTTCCCTTTACAGAGATGCCCGTTTTGTGCCCTCTTGAGATGCCAGTGTGTCACACGCCCCAGTCAGCCAATCAGGCGGCCGTTGACAGGAAGTGACATTGTATGCATGATGATGATGATGATAGTGGAGAGAGTTGCAATATACCGACTTTTGGCCTTTTGATAATGTAGTTTAGCGCAGATTAAATATGTACTAGTTGTTTTCATGTTATTGTTAGGTCATTTTTTTGTTCGCTCACATGCATTAAACAAACAGCAGATTTGTAAGTGATGTTAACTTCAGTTTCGTTCGTTCAGACCCTCGTGAAGTGTGCCTTCAGTCGTGTGTCATTCTGTTGCCTTCATATTTGAATCTTTCCTTCTGCGGTTAAGAAAACATTTGATGCACGTTTGATTTGGTGAAAGTTTAAGCACAAGATGAAACCAAACGACGGGGACGTCTGCTCATCTTCATGTTGCTTTAAGTTGGTGTTTCTCACGCTCATGTTGATTTTTGAACTCTTAATCTAATAACTGAAGGCCTTCCATGTGAAAAGAGGCATTTCCAAAGAAGGACTTTCTATCCAAGCCTTTGCGAGAGGTCAGAACGACTGGACTAAAGCTCTTATCTTGTGTTTTTCTCCTCTGTTGGCATTGCTTTGGGTTTGAACATGCCATTGAACGCTTTAGAGAATCCAGCTGTTGCGAATGGAAAGCATCTGCAGTGCTTCTTCTGCTTCTCATTCGGCGTTCAGATATCCACATGTGTTATTGACCGCTTACATGTAACTCTTTTATTTTTATTTATATCAGCTCTTGAAAAGTGTTACCGGATGTTTCTCTTTGGGACAGTGTCTATCACACACACACACACCATGTTATACAATCTGATGCATTTCAATTAGCTGCCAATTAAACAAATAAAACATTTTATAAAATAATTTATCCATCAAGTTGTTTTTTATTCCTCCTTTGCGTTAACATACATCACAGTACTTGTTGTATGATGATGATGAAGAATTAATATGAATATGAAGCACATCAACAGCCATAGTGAGTTAAATCATGTCATTTTGTGTAAAGCCTGACATGTGAAATATATTATTTTAAAATGGATCAGTTTATTTGAACCTTTAGACAAAATATGAAAGTTTGCATGTTTTTGTTTTGCATCATATTTGATCCATCAGGCTTTTATGGCTCATATAGTCTGATATGGTGAGAATATTGAGGGAAAAACAGCACAAAACTGAGCAAAAATATGCTGTTTGTATGCATATATACATATATATGTGTATATATATGTGTGTATTTTTATATATATATATGTTTATATATAAATATATATATTTGCATATTATATATATATTTATATTATATATAATTATATAT